>JAWRVF010000850.1:0-153523 GCA_036785485.1 Physcomitrellopsis africana
GAAACTCAAAAAGTCGATTATCACACTTCATAGCAAAATCAATTGCTTGACTCAATATCTGAGGATCGGGTAAATTGAGCATTAACTTTTTTACCTCATATTGTAATCCGTAGAGAAATTGACTGATTAGTGCAGCATCGTCCCACTTGATGTCAGTCGCTAGTTGTCGAAATTGTGAAGCGTATAATGACACTGATCGATTGCCTTGTCGTAGGATGCAAATCTTGTTGGTTGCAACACGAATTGCATCATGTTCTCCATACATCGATCAAAATTCCGCAAAAAATGCCTCCAAATTATCCAATATTGGATCGCGTCGTTCAAGAAAAGATAAAAATTATGATAAGACAGGGCCCGAAAATAACGTTCCAATAAACCTAACTTGAGATCCTTGCGTAGGATAACTCTGAGGTTGAAGTTCGATCACCAGTTGTACCTGATTGATGAATCCTCGAAAGTTAGATCTTGTGCCATCAAACTTCTCAGGCAAACTGATTTTTGGTTCTCTAACGTTTTGAGCGGTCAAGCTCCACTCATCGGTGAGGTGGCGTAGTTTTGGTGTAGGCCGTGGCCGTAAACTCCAACCCGTCTCTGGTCTTGACTTCTTCTTGCTAATCTTGATGCTCCTTGTGGTGGTAAACTGAGTTGATGCATTGCAAGCATTAGTTCTCTCATTTGCTCTTGCATTTGTGCCATTGCACTCTTCATTTCCGCAAGCTCTGCCATGATAATATAATAGAAAGGAAGATGTCTACTCTTACTTCAAGAAATACGGAACACACACTCAAAAGAAAAAAAATTCTAAAAACAATATCAATTTAGAAGTGGGTACTCCACAACCTCTAATATGCTTATGTCTTATCAAGAGAAAGGGGTAATCCACTCTTAATCAAGAAAAGACAAAGCTCTGATATTGTATGTGGATTCTTGTCAATCTGTCAAGGACAATAACTGGATGAAGTCAAATAAACAAGTGAGACCTCTCTGAAAGAAATAAATATAAAAAAGTATATATATTAAAAAGAAACTGGAATGGCTAATGCCAAAAGACAAGAAAACTAGAGACTCTTGAACTAGACTAGAAACAAGAAAGGAGTTGACAAGAGTGAAGAAGGCTTCACTCTTGTCTCTATTTATACTATCTACCTAAAAGCTAAGTGGCGACGTTCTATAGGACCTCCAACACGTATCCAATTTACAAGACACGTGTCAAACTTGCAGGGCAAGTTTCCTATATGTTCGCCATGTATTTAGCTTGGTCTTCAAGCTACCAACATGTGCGACATGTGGTTAACTTATTGACCAAGTTTCTAATCCAAAAGTCTACTATGGACACTTATAAAAGTCAAAGCAGCGTCTATGAAGTTTTTAGGAAGTTTCTCTAAAGATATTATGGAATTAACCTACTTTTACCTTTTTTTATCTAGTTCTATCTAATCATATAGGTAACTATGTATATGTCCGTGACAAACACTCAACAAAGCAATCAGCTAAGTGGTGAAGTGTAACAATAGGTTTTTTCAATGACGTTAAGACGATTATTCTAGAGCTACACGGTGTCGTGTAGTAATACAACCACTAGGTGAAAGAGGGAAGGAGTGATTATATTATAGAAGAGCTCAAATGGAAATATTTGAGAAAATTATCTTAGAAAAATAGATAATAGACAAGGAGGTAGTAAAAATTAAAAAGTGCTAATGCTGCCTTTTATAAAAGAGATTTCTACTTACTTTGTAAAGCCATAAATATGGTAAAATAAAGTAGATTAGAAAAATAATTGGTATAGGTATGTTCAATAAGGAGTTGAAAGTAGGTTTTAGAGAAATTTACCTCAAAATTACAAGAGTTGATACCCGGAGAGGGCCGGTTAAGAACTTGGGTTGAAACTAGACCCCAGGGCACAAAACAGCGTGCCTACGGCGGATCTAGGGTCTTTTTGCAAATCGGAGAGTGGGGTTAGAAGGCAGACTTAAAGAAGTTTGTATGTGTTTTGGTTTTGAATGATTTGGATAAAAGTTGAGCTTGGAAGAGATTTGCAAAGTCAGAGTTGTTTTGGAAGACTTTAGAGTTTGTGAAGTATATTGGGGTTTATATTTTTGAGGATTTTGTAAGATTGGTTACAGATCGTCAAGTGAAATTTTGTGGGTTTGTGCATACAGTTGTGCTTGTAAGGTGCTATGAATTTAAGATTGATCTAACAGTTCGATCAAAGGTTATTGAAGTTTATGTGGGTCGGGTCTCTGGAATTGGGTTTTAAAGGTCAGTTAGGATTTTGCAGATTTGGAGCAATCTATCAATTGGATTGGAGTGAAATTTATGTGTTTGTATAGAAGACTTAATTTCCTACATGCATGTGAAATTTGGAAGCAATTGAATGGTGCAAATAAGAGGTTTAGGCACTAGAATATTTGCGTGAAGATTGGAGAAGGAGGCCGGCTGATACCCGAGCAAATTTGTAAGTGTTTCTTCTTCTTGGTAAGTTGGATCTTCTTCAAACTTGGTGTATGTGTTGTTAACTTAATTGTTAAGGTGTATGAAAAATTTCAATCAAGATCAACAGTTTGTTTGGTAGTTATTGTGGTTCTAAAATTGCCTTAGAAATTACTTAGGGCTTGGCTAGGATTTAGGGTTTAAGATTTTACTAGGGTTTGATTAGGATTTGGATTTAGGGTTTAATTAGGATTTCATTAGGATTAGGATTTGATTAGGGTTTGACTAAGGTTTGACCAAGGTTTGAGTTAGGATTTCATTAGGGTTAGGGTTTGATTAGGATTTGACTAGGGTTTGACTTAGGGTTTGATTAGGATTTGACTAGGGTTTGACCAGGGTTTGAGTTAGGATTTTATTAGGGTTAGGGTTTGATCAAGGTTTGACCAGGGTTTGACTTAGGATTTGACCAGGGTTTGACTTAGGATTTGACTAGGATTTGATCAAGGTTTGACTTAGGATTTGACTAGGATTTGAATAAGATATGATTTAGGATTTTAAGATTCTATTTTTAGTATTTTCTAAATTTAGCATTTTATATATTATTTTCTATTATGATTATTGTATGACTCATTTATTCTTCTTTTATAATTTCTTTAAGATTGAATCAAGCTGAAAAATATTGTTAAGGTTTAATAGAAGTTATTTAAGATTCTATTAGAATTGTTAGGATTTTGTTGTGGCGTATTTCTTTTTTATCTTCCACAACTAGGTGCCCGGAGCATTCTCAAGCAAGACTCCACATATTACGACAACAGTATCCATGAGGAAACCAGTTCTACTCGGCTGCTCCTATCAAGAATGTGGAAGCTCAATCTGAAACAAAAGACATCTAAATCAATACGGTACATTTCAAGCCCTTCATAGCTGAAGAAAAGAAGCGACGATTTGAGCAAAACTTGTGCTTATATTATGGAGAGGCAGGCTATAAAGCTGGAAATTATCCTTGAAAATAGATGCCTTGAACAACAAGACTCAAGAGCACAAGTATGCAAGAAAATAAGAACGCCCAGCCACAATTGGGACTGTGCGACTGGACATCTCAACACCTCAAATTAATCAAGGTCCCTTTCTCTCAATTCAACCTTCTCATTGCTTTACTATACCTTTATTTCTTGGTATTCAAAAATTACAAACCGATGCTCTGCTAGACTCAAGAACATCTACTTGTTTTTTAGATGAAGAGTTTGCCAAGCTTCACAAATTTTCTCTTGTGAAGAAACCAAAGCCTATCCATGTAATAGTCATCGATGGCCGACCTTTGTCTTTTGGCAATGTTACTCACAAAACTAAACCATTGAAAGTACATCTTGAAAATCATGAAAGTAGAATTCTATTTAATATTATAAAGATCCCTTCATATCTAGTCATTTTGGGGCTATCTTCGCTTGATAAATATAATCTATTGATAGATTGAAGATTGTAAAAAGTGACATTTCCAATAAAACCCTTGAAGATGGAACTTACCAAGATAATATCTAGAATCAAATCCTTGACTGAGGTTGCATATAATAACTTTGAATATTCTTCAATAAAACAAATTCTATTCTTTTCAAAGTATGGATACCACCTTAGAGCAGATCCATTCTAAATTGAAGATGTTAGAAGTCTTACTGCACAAAGTCAAGCTACCTATTTAAAAACCATCGATAAAGAATTGAAATTCCAATTACAAATAGCCCAAGATCGATATAAAGACTATACAGACATTCATTACAAGAACCAATCAAATTTCAAACTAGAAGATTGTGTCTGGTTACTTTGACAAAATATACAAACAAATTGACCATCACAAAAAGTAGACTATCAAAGACTTGGACCTTTTATAATTCTACACCAAGTAAATCCAGTAAGTTTTCATCTTGAACTACCAAGTAGCATATACATTCATCCAATCTTTCATGTCTCATTTTTAGAAACCTATTATAAACCAAATATTGCTAAAAGAAATATTCTATTATCATCTCCAGTTGAAGTCGATCAACAGCTTGAATATAAGGTGGATGAAATATTGGATTCACGTATAAGACATGGACGATTGGAATATTTCATCTATTGGCAGGGCTATAGAGTTAGCGAAAGAATATGGAAACCTTCAGATAATCTAAAGAATGCACCTAAGAAGGTTTGCCAATTCCATCAATAATATCCTTAAAAACCTAGATTCAATGGTCATTGAAGATTTTGTGGATAGTAACATTTCTTAGCTTGTAAATGATGCTTCCTATCAAGACCAATATAAAAAGGTGAGAGCCACGCCAAGATCTGCACTTATATTTTCTTAGGATAGAATAGATCTTGCTAGAAGCTTATTAGTTATCATATCAAATCTTTGTGTTTCAAGGGAATTATAGGAATAAGAGTCAAAAGACTCTCCTATCATACAAGCAGTTAGAAAATCATTGTAACTTTTACAATCTGGTAGGTTTGAAGAACATGGACAAGATGAAGAAGGAGTATTCCAACGTCAAGTAAGGCCACGCTTAGAGTCTTTGGAGATACAATTTCATCACAAAAATCTCAATTCAAATGCCCAAGCTTTGGTAATACTTCTTGAAGTTGGAAAGGTGACTCTAGATGGACCAGAAATTATGTTTGGAGGATGTTTTGAAGGTCACAACAAAGAGCAAATTCTTAGATGGAATGTTGGCCTAACAGAGGTTATATCTAGAGGTCATTGACACCATCTCAAAGGTCTTGTTGAACTGATAATCAACGAATAAAAGATAGCATATGTTGCTTTTCTACTCCGATGTATTTTAGAATTTATATGTATGTGATTTGATCATCAAATTGATTCAACTCCTCATGAAACTCGTCGCTAAAAGAAAAGGTGATATCACGGACATACTTTAAGCCACTATTAGAACTTTCTGTAGTCTTCTAGAATCTTCTAAAATCTTCTAGAATCTTTTAGAATCTTCTTTGTCTTTGAAAATCTTTTAGAATCTTCTTCAAGTTTTTAGAATATTCTAAGATCCTCTAAAATCTTCTTCAACCTTCCAAGACCTCTCGTAGAATTTTTGGAGTCTTCCATAATCTTCCTCAAGCTTCTAGAATATTTTAAGATAGTCTTAGAAGGTCCAATAGGACATAAGGCCTCATAATATAAATAAGAGGCAAGATTGAGGAGCACCTTAGTCTTGCCAACACAAGTCTTAGAGAAATCTAGAGTATTGTCTTGTTCTTGATATTAATCCAATTTCTTATTCTTGATCTAATTCTTGTTCCTGTCCATCCAATTCTTTGTTCTTGAAGTTATTTTGGTTCTGATTTTTTCTCTTTGGTTCTTGATTAATCTGCTATCTTGCATATGTCTGCTTTTTTCTTTTCAAATATGTCTTCCAAGTCGCAATATTGACTAGGAATTTTTTGTTTTAATTGCTCCATTGAGTCTTTCATTGGGATAGCATATAATGCAAGTACATCTCCTTTTTTTGCTGCTTGTATAAATACTTTAGCTTTAAAAAATAGAGTAGTACCTTGTTTCTTCTTTTGATATATGGATCTTGAAGAAATCTTTTGTATATTCCAATCAATATTACAATTAAACCAAGGAAGTCCAATGACAATAGGATTTGTCGGACATGTAATGATGTTGAAAATAATTTGTGATACTTGATCTCCTAGTATCACTTCCAACAGTTAAATTTCTTAGACAACATTTCCTGATGCAAGGTCCTTCAATGACTTTAACGGATGCAAGATGGGTCTTCTTTATAAGTAGTAGATTGTGCTTGGTTGTAAAATCCTTATCTATAAAGCATGGTGAGGCTCTAGTATTTAAAAGGACTTTAGTAGAAATTTCTTGTTTCAAGGTTCTTATATATATAAGAAGTATAAAATAAGATGTAAAGATTCAAAAATTAGAATTTTATTAGAACCATGGTATTGTATTGTTATTAAAGTAGATAGTAAATAGAAGCTCAAAATATTGATTATTAATCTTGTTATACAAAAAAAAAATTAAAAAAATCAAAAAATCAAATTAAGTCAAATTGATTATATCTACTTATTAATTAGATGCCAATATTATTTTATAATAGTACATCATATAAAACTATGTCTAATGCATGCCAATATTAAAGAATATAAAAGTAAGATTTATTAATTTAAATAAATATAAACAAAAAAGTTTAAACAAAGGTTATTATAAATTAGATCAAGAAACATATATAAGACTATAATAAGATAATAAATTACGTAAATCTTATTATAAAACAACACAATGTAGGAACAAGAATAAGACTAGAAGGTTCAAATTAGACCACAAGACATGCATTGTTAAAACTAAAGAGCCTTTCAGCCTTGACAACTATATATATTAGGAATTAAGAAGCTTTTAAATAACTTTGATATGAAGAAACCTTGAGAATCTTCTCTTATGACTTCTTACATTACTTAGGAATCAAACAATTTAGAGAACCTTCTCTAACAACCTCTTGGAATCTTCTACAAGCTTCTAGCATCTTCTAAGAAGTTGCAAGATCTTCTAAAATCTTCTAAAATCTTCTAAAATCTTTTTTAGATGGATATCCATGACAAAGGCTTTTATTTAAATAAACAAAGAAAATATAATAGAAATATATTACACAAAGTAAAAAATGATAAGAGAGCCATATAATTTAATAAAAAAAATAGCTTTGCATTAGTTGTTAATTATAAGTAAAAGACATCACTTAAATACACTAGTACAACTTAGAAGAAAAAAATAACACATAACAAAACATAAGTTATAAAGTGCAAACATGATATGGACCTAGAGATAGTAGTGATATTAAAAATGTTATCATCAGAGTTTTATTTCCAAAAAGTACAAGATGACTTTTAATCACAACTAAAGACAATAACTAACTTAATCTTTTTATGATATTTTTTACATTTGAATCAATATTCACTAATAATACACAACTATTGGAATACAATAATAAGAATTAATTTCAATATAGATTGATTAAATATAAATATTTTACTTTGAAAAGAAAAAAAACCATGGCAAAATAAGTAATAATATTTTAATTAAAATAATAGATTATATATTATAAAATTTATTATATATTTAAAAATAAAGATAATCAAATAAATAAATAAAAATTCTATATTATAAAAATTTAATCATTTAGAAGATCTTTTGGACCAACAAGAAGATGTACATGAGGAACCAATGGCTTTGGATATATTACTTTAAATTATAAATGATGATGCTTAGGATCAAATAATAATAGATCCAAATACTATTGTATAAAATATGAAAGATAATTCAACATAATTAACTTTTATATCTAAATAAATCATTGATAAGTATATAAAATTTCATAAATTTACAAGCAAATAAAGATCAATTTATGCTATAGTTGTAAAGAATAATGAAAAAAGTAGTCTATTAGACCTATTTGGCATCACATCTCTTCTAAATTTATTATAGCAATTTGAAAATAATATCTTGGCTTTAAATAAAGACCAAATAAATTCTTTGTATATAAATAATTATTAAGTGGATTTTAAAAGCCATAATTTAAATCCTTGAAATGATTGCTAACATATGTAATTATCTAAGAGTACAAATCTTGGTACTTGAAGATATATAAAACTTATCAAATATTATTTTGTTAATAATCTTTTCAATAAGCTTAGCAAATATTGATATTATTATTTAAATATCATTAATTAAAAGTAAATTTAAAAAAAAATTAAAACAAAAGATTAAAAAAAATATATAAATATATGTGGAATTAATGTAATAATAGCATTTGAAATTAAACATTACATTTTAGCATCAACAAACATTATAATTTTTAGAAAACTAGTCAAATATCTCATCTCAAACCACATGCAAGAGTCATAATATGCCTCTCTAAATTCTTATTACATCTTAGACCTTTATATAATAATAAAAGTATTATTATTATAAAAAAATATTCTAAATAAAATAAAAATAGGATTATATGGTCTTAATTGATCTCTTTTAAGGTTTATGCAAAAGATTCATATTTAAATTAATAATATAGTAATATATACTATTGAGCCAATAATTAGTGAAATAACACTATTAAATCTTTTTTAGCTAAAAAATAATATTATGTTGCTAATTGACATCAAGGTATTTATATATAATCCTCCAATATCTTAAAAATGTTCAAATCTATTCTTATAGAATTTATACTTAATACATGAGTATTTTGGAGCTAAATAGAATCATAGAGGAAGAAATTAAGAATCAAAAATTGGCCTTTAAAGTAGAAATGACTATTATAACATGTATGAATTTGGGTTCAAGAAGAAGGTAGAGATGGATTAAAATATGTCACAAGTTTTAGACAATCTACAACCACAAGTTGATATACCATCAAAGTTAACAATGGGAATTTATATAGATGGATTAAATCCACCAAGCCTTCTTCTATCAAAGGTAGATATATAATAATGCATCTATAGAGGTGACATAGGTCAAAGGATATATAATGATATTAAGATTTATAGCAAGACATAACAAATTTCTTTTATTAAATTGAATCATTTTTATTCTTTAAATTTTGATTTAAATAATTTATTATTAGTGTCTCAATTAAAATATCTTATAGATTATAATAATAAGATAATTATAGAGTCTAATTTTATTTTATTTTATTTTATTTTATTTTATTTTTTTCATATTATCAAATTGACTAATTAAAATATAAAATGTTGTTTGAATTTCTCAAAAGACTTTCATTTATATAATTGTCAAGGACACAAGAATATAGAATAAGGAACTTGAAAATTAGGATATGATTTCTTGAAAAAAACCAAAAACTTGGATTAAATAGATGAGTACATGAACAACACCAAGAAAGGTGAGTTAGAACTCCAAGAGATGTATTGTCAAGATTGAAGAACCCTTCAGTTTCAATCCTTATATATATTCCTATCTAGGACACTTCCTGAGCGGCTACCATTAGACCAAGAAGCTTTTCAAGTAGCTTCTATCAATTGGGAAGCTTCTTGAGCTCCTTCCACTAGCTGGGATGCTTCTTGAGCTCCTTCCATTAATTGGAAAGCTTCTTGACCGACTTTCACTAACTAAGAAGCCTCTCAACCGACTTTCACTAATTCGAGAAGCTTCTAGAATATCCTAGAAGGTTCTGTGAACCTCCAAAGTATATGTCCCTAACATCACCTTCCTCTCTAGCGACAAGTTCTAAGACAAGCTCAATCTTACTACATATATAAAAAATCAAGAATACACTATATTAGTGAAGTTATGTATTCTGTTCTCCATTCTTGGATAATAGGTTCTATTGATCTTCAAAGAAATTGCCTATGGCCTTGAGCTATTATCTCCATTATTAAGATATCCCATCCAAGGATCTGATCTTCATTGCGGCCTTCAAAACATCTTCCAAACAAAATTTCAAGACTAAAAGGATTCACCTTTCTAAGCTCAAGTAATATTATTAAAGCTTGAGCATTAGAATCGAGACTTACATGGTTGGGTCTTGCTCCTAATGGCTCCAACTAAGGTTGTACTTGGCGTACTTTGGTCAATTGAAGGCTGTGAAACCTGTACTGGTTCATTTGAAGCTTGCGTCGCAAATGAATCTTCTGAGTCTTGTTCACTCAATGCTTGAAGATTTGACATGGTGATTAGCTTGCTTCTACTACTCTTTTCTAAATGACTACATATTCTCCTCCTCTTTATGAATATTTCGTGGATCCAATCTTTACTAAGAAATTATCATCAAATACGTTTGGATTTGTGGGGATAGAATTGATGAAATTCTTGTACCTTTTGAAGCGCATTAGCAAGATTTGTAGCTAGTTCCCATGTACACTCATTAATATCATAGCCCCGCCAATGGACAAGATATTCCAATTTGCCCCATCTTCACTGTAAATCAAGTACCTTTTCAACCTTGTATTTCAACACTAAGCGGCGATTATTGTATTCTTTTTGGAATGTGTGATTCTCTTTAAGGTTCTAAGAGAGAGAGATGATAAATTAGATGTACCTTCATAACGGATAGTAATTCTAAGCAATATGCCACTAGATTGATTTGCTTTTGAATAGAAAATGGCCTCAACTTCAATAGTGCAACTTATTGCATGGCCGCTTAGTCTTGATATTTTATCAAAGAAGCCATACCTTATCTCTAATATGAAAAGTAGGCCATTGATTCTTAAATTTATCCGCAGATATCTTATAAGTATCTTAAAATGCTTGTAATTGAAGCTTCAAGATTGTTTGGTATTCTAATAGTTTTTTTGTAAATCCTTCGGCTGTTAAATTATGGTTCCTTGGCGTGCTCCATAGGTAAAGCTTTGGATGATATCCATAGTTGGAATAAAATGGTGTTTGCTGAGTTGAAGCATGAATAATATTATCATATATAAACTCTGCTAATGGTAGATATGAGGTCCAATCATCTTGTTGATAATTAATGCTACATCGTAAATATTGCTCCAACACTTAATTAACTCATTTTGTTTGGCCGTCAGTTTGAGGATGGAAAGCCAAAAAAAGTTTAATATTTACCTTCAATATTTCAAAAAGATATTTTTAGAATTTAGATATGAAATGGGGTCCTTGATTGGATATGATATCATCTGATAAGCCATGATATTGATATATATTATCAAAAAAAAGCCTTGCCGTTTCTTTATTAGATGTAATTTTTTTGCAAGAGATGAAGTGAACCATCTTTGTAAGTCAATCAACTACTACAAAGATATTATCTAATGAATTAGATGGTGGTAGATTTGTAACAAAGTCCATTGAGATAGAGGACCATGACCGTCTTGGAATGGATAAGGGTTGTAACAGTCTATATGATGATGTTAAGAATTCTTGGACCTTGAATAAGTGTCACAAGAGAGCATAAAGTCCTTTACTACCTTCTACATTTGAGGCCACCAAAAATCTTGAAAAGTAAGTTCCAAGGTCTTATTAAATCTAAAATGATCCGCAGCAAGAAAGTCATGGTGAGATTGAAGAACGCGTATTTGTATTGATTCTTCTAGGATATACAAACGTTCTTCAAAGTATAGAAGATCTTCCTCAAGTTTGAACTTATCAACATTTTTTTTCAAGCATTGCTTAACATCAAAAATCAAAACATCATTAATAGTTGCAGCATGCACCTCATTGAGGGAATTGGAATCCATAGGCACTGATGCAATAATGGCACAAAAGTAGAATTGCTCCAATTTTAACAAAGTTATATATTATTCAAACGCTACCTCCACTATCTTTGGTACGAGATATGATCTCTTTGATAGAGCATCGGACAATCTTTGTTGCTTCTCGAGGTGATAAATGATAATAAAGTTGAATCGAGATAGCAACATATTCCATCGAGCTTGGCAACAATTAAAAATCCAAGCTGACATAAAATATTTTAAGTTCTTATAATCTGTATATATAATCAGAAGATGCATTGTTCCTTCAAGAAAATGATACCATTCTTGGAAACAATCCATAATAGCAAGAAGTTCTTTATGATGGATTTCATAATTAATTTCGGCAGTAGAAAACTTTTGAGGATAAAATGTAATAAGATAGAATTTATCGTCTATATCCATTTGTGAAAGTACGGCCCCTAGTGCAAAATCTGAAGCATCAGTCTCTAAATAGAATGCCTTCGTGAAATTTAGATGCACCAATATTGAGGCTATAGTAAATGCCATTTTAAGATCTTGGAATGCTTTCTCCGCTTGAGGTCCTCATTCTAACTTGTCCTTACATGTCAATTGAATTAGAAGGGTGGCAACTTAAGAGTAATTTTTCATGAAGATCTAATAGAAGTTAGTAAATCCAAGAAAATATTGTACGTCTCTTATAGTCTTTGGAATAGTCTACTACATAACTACCTCTACCTTCTAAGGATCAATTATCAAACCCTCAGTAGATTCAATGTATTCCAAAAATTCCATCTTCGATTGATGAAATATACATTTTTTTGGTTTGGCAAACAAATCTGTATCTCGCAGCTTTTATAATACCAACTTGACATGCCCTTTGTATTCTTCTAGATTTTTTGAATAGATCAGGATATCATCAAGGTAGATCACTATGAACTTGTCTAAATATTTTTAAAAAATATCATTCATTAAATGTTGGAAGATAGCGGGTGCATTTGTTAGTCCAAAAGGCATGACATTATATTCAAAATGTCCATACCTTGTCTGAAAAGCAATCTTCTATTTATCTCCCTCTTTAATCCATACCAAATTGTATGCTCTACAAAGATCTATCTTAATATGGATCTTGATTTAGGCGAGTTATTCCAAGAGTCCTGAAATTAATGGTAGTAGATAATAATTTTTTATCATTATTATATTCAATCCTTGGTAATCAACGTACATTCGTAAAGAACCATCTTTTTTCTTCACAAAAAATATAGGTGCGCATGTTGTGGACTTTGAATGCTTGATAAAGTTCTTTGCAAGATTTTTATTAATATAATCTTTCAATATTGCAAGCTCATTCTGGAAAAGATTATAGATTGGACCAAAAGGTGGTTGCATCCCTTCTTGAAGATCTATAGTACAATCATAGAGTCGGTACTCCCGTAATATATTAGCATTTTTTTTCTGAAAAATATCTTAAAATTTATTATACTTTTCTGGAATACTTGCCGATGAAATCATATCTTCTGGAATTGGAGTGGCATAAATAACAAATGGTGTACCTTCTTTGGCCGACCTTATGAAAGCCCTTGCTCCAACAAATAAAGGTTTATCAATTTATGGCTTTTTATGAATCTTTCTTATAGGGATCTCTATCAAAAATGTTACTCTTTGTAATCTCCAATCTATAGATGGATTATGTTCTTCCAACCAAGATAGCTCAAGAATATCAAAATTTGAAGGAATTTTAATAACATTGAATACAATCTGGCTTCTATGATTTTTAAACGACACTTCTATAGGCATGATTTCATAGGTGATACTATCCGATGTCATGATGTAATATGACTATTAAGTAAAAGAGTGTGGAAATAGTATATTATAGAAGATCTTAGTTCAAAATATTAAAGCAAATTATCTTAGAAAAATAGATAATAGTAAAAAGGGAATAAAACTAGTGGGTGTTAATGTTGCTTTTTTTACAAATGAGCTTCTATTTACTTTGTAGGGCCATAAGTAAGGCAAAACAAAGTAGATTGGGAAATAAAATAATATAGGCATATATAAGAGAGAGTTAAGAATAAGTTTCAGAAAAATTTACTACAAAAATATCAAAATAGATACTCGGAAAGGACTGATTATGAGCTAAGGTCGAAATCAGATCCCAAGGCACAAAACTGCATGCCTACGGTGGATCCAAGGGCTTTTTGGAGATTTAAAGGTGGAGTTAGAGAGAAAACTAGAGGATCTTTCTTTAAGCATTAGTTAGAAGTGATTTGAGTTGGAAATGACTTTGTAATGGCTTTGCAAAGTTAGCTTTGATTTTGGTGACTCTGATTTTATGAAATATATTGGGATTTATATTTTTGAGCATTCTATGAGATTGATTATAGATCTACAAGTGATATTTTGTGGGTTGGTGCATACAATAGTGCTTGTAGAGTGCTGTGAATTTAAAATTGATCTAACAATTCGATCAAAGATTATTGAAGTTTATATAGGTTGGGATCTCAGAAATTGGGAATTGAGGATTAGTTAGGTTTCCTAAGATTTCTAGCAATCTACTAGTTGGATTGGAGTGAAATTTATATGCATGTATAAAAGACTTAATTTTCTATATGTATGTGAAATTTGGAAGCAAGTGAATGGTATAAGAAGGAAATATTGGCACTAGACAATCAGCATTAAGATAGGAGAAGGAGGCCGGCCGACACTTGATTGAAATTTTGGATTGAATTTCTTGTTGGTAAGTTTGATCCTCTTCAAATTTTATGTGCTTGCTGCTAACTTAGTTTTTAAGGAGTGTGTAAATTTTTAAGCAAGATCAATAGTTTAGTCAATAGTTATTGAGGTTCTAAAATTGTCTTAGGAATTGCTTAGGGCTTGGTTAAGATTCGATTAGGATTTAGGATTTGTTTAGGATTTATTAAAGTTTGACCATGGTTGACTAGAATTTATTTAAGGTTTGTTTTAAGATTTATAAGGATTTGACTAGGATTAATTAAGATTTAATTATGGTTTGTTTTAGGATTTGTTAGGATTTGACCATGGTTGATTAGGATTTAGTTAGGATTTGCTTTAGGATTTGTTTGAGTTTGACCAGGATTGACTAAGGTTTAGTTAGGATTTGTTTTAGGATTTATTAAGATTTGACTGGAATTGACTAGGATTTTAGGGTTTGTTTGGATTTGATCAAGATTGATAAGGATTTAGTTAGGGTTTGTTTTAGAATTTGTTAAAGTTTGATCAGGATTGATTAGGATTTTAGGATTTATTAAGATTTGACTAAGGTTGATTAGAATTTAATTACGATTTGTTTTAGAATTTGTTAGGGTTTGATCAAGGTTGACTAGGATTTAGTTAGGATTTGTTAGGATTTGACCAAGATTGACTAGGATTTAGTTAAGATTTCTTTTAGGATTTCTTAAGGTTTAAATAGAATTGATTAGGATTTTAAGATTTGTTAGGATTTGACCAAGATTGACTAAGATTTAATTAGAGTTTGTTTTAGATTTTATTTGAGTTTGAACATGGTTGACTAAGATTTAGTTAGAATTTTTTTTAGGATTTGTTAGGATTTGACCAAAGTTGACTAGGATTTTAAGGTTTGTTTGGATTTGACTAGCGTTGACAAGGATTTAATTAAGATTTGTTTTAGAATTTATTAAAATTTGATTAGGATTGACTAGGATTTTAGGATTTGTTAAGATTTGACTAAGGTTGATTAGGATTTAATTTGGATTTATTTTAGAATTTATTAGGATTTGACTAAGATTGATTAGGATTTATTTAGGATTTATTTTAGGATTTGTTAGGATTTGACCAAGGTTGACTACGATTTAGTTAAGGTTTGTTTTAGGATTTCTTAAGGTTTGAATAGGGTTAACTAGGATTTTAGGATTTGTTAGGATTTGACCAAGATTGACTAGGATTTAGTTAGAGTTTGTTTTAGGATTTGTTAGGATTTGACTAAGGTTGATTAGGATTTAGTTAAGATTTGTTTAGGATTTGTTAGGATTTTTTTTAGGATTTGTTAGAGTTTGACTAGGATTGACTTGGATTTATTTAAAATTTGTTGTAGGATTTATTAAGATTTGACCAGGATTGATTAGGATTTAGTTGAGATTTGTTTTAGAATTGTTAGGATTTATTTTAAAGATTGTTTGGATTTGACCAAAATTGATTAGGGTTTAATTAAGATTTGATTAAAGATTATTTAGAGATTGATTAAAAAAATTACAACTAATTATTGTTGCGTATTTCTTTTTTATCTTCTATAGCCAGGTGCTCGGAGTATTCTCAAGCAAGACTTCACGACATACAATACTAAGGATAAAGGTCGTCTATCTATTATCTCTATATGAACGGATTTGGATTTTTATACTAAAAGAATTTTATGAAGCTTAATAAATGCCTCATCTATAAAATAAACAGATGTCCTAAAATTTAACAAGGCGATTGTTTGAAGCTTCTGAGGGCCAAAGTATAAAAGAATTGTAAAACAACAAGCAAGTTGAGCAGAAAGAGAGGAATTTGAATAGTTTTGTAATGTTGGATTGTCCAGTCGTACAATTATTACTGTGGCTGAACATTTTTGTTTTCTTGAACAATTGTACTCCTGGTTTTGGTAAGATATCGATTTTATTTTTTTGGACAATTGCCAATCTTATGGCCCTCCTTGCCACAATATAGGTACAAACCTTCTTCTATTCGATGCTTCTTTTCTTATGGGCTAAGAGGTTTAAATTGTATTGCATCAAGCTGCATATCTTCTACCTCTAAATGTGAATTCAAAGTACTTGTTGATGTACCAAGGATATATCAAATTACATATTGTCTTATCGGAGCCCACGTATGTTGATCTTGTCAACATTGAAACAATCAATTATCACATTTTATCGCTTGGCTAATAGCTTCATTGAGCAATTGTGGATCTAGAAGTGATAATAATAAATCCTTCACATCATCTTTTAACCCCCAATAAAATTGCCTCATTAGGGCTTCTTCATCCCAATTGATGTCGCAAACCAACTCCTTAAAATCAGATGCATATATTGATACAAAGAGTGCCCCTTGCCATAATGCTCGGATCTTAGTTGTTGCATATTGAGCCTTGTCATGTTCTCCAAAAGCTTCCACAAATGATTCCATGAAAACTTCAATATTATTTAAAATTGGTGATCTTTTTTCAATTAAGGGAGCAAATCATGATAGTGCTTGTCCCGTAAGCAAGGTGCCAATCAATCTAACTCGTGATTCTTCCATCAGATAAGTATCAGGTTGTAGAACTATTATTAATCGAATTTGATTGACAAATCTTCTAAACTTTGAACGTGTTTCATCATATTTCTCCGAAAGACTAACTTGAGGCTCCTTACATTGTTGAACATGTGGATTTTCTTGACGTAGTATAGGTAGTATTATATCCTCAAGCATAGAAGTTGGAGGAGGATGTAGTCTAGATTATAATATTCCAGCTGTTGTATCATTATGAAGCTTTGCAACAACTCCTTCTATCTCCGTAGTCCTAGCATATAAAGTAGTAAGAGCACTTATAATGGCGTCTAATTTGGACTCAGAAGATTCAGTCATACTAATGTCTTGGCCTCTAGCCATTCTAAGAGAAAGAAGAAATGAATCTATAAGAAGGCAATATCGGATTATAGGAGGGTAATCTGCAACTTCTAAGATACTCAAAACCTTCAAGGAGAGGGGTCATCTACTCTCTCACAAGAAGGACAAAGCTTCAATATTGCAATTAAGAAAATATCAATTTAGAGGAGGGTAATCCGCAACCTCTAAAGTGTTGGTATACCTTCAAATAGAGGAATAATCTACTCTCTAAGAAGAAGGATCCAACTCTGATATTAAAGATGTGATCAATCTCGACAAATTATCACAGGCACAAGAATACAAAACAAGGAACTTGAAAACTATGATAGGATTTTCAGAAAAAAAAAAAAACCAAAAACTTAGATTAAACAAATGAGTACACAAACAACACCAAGAAAGATGAGTTAGAATTCCAAGAGATGCATTGTCGAGATTGAAGAATCCTTCAATTTCAATTCTTATATATACTCCTGTCTAGGACGCTTCTTGAGCGGCTACTATCAGACCAAGAAGCTTCTCAAGGAGCTTCTACCAACTAGAAAGCTTCTTGAGCTCCTTCCACTAGCTGGGATACTTCTTGAGTTCCTTCCACTAACTGGGAAGCTTTTTGACCAACTTTCACCAACTAGGAAGCTTCTCAATCAACTTTCACTGATTCAAGAAGCTTCTAGAATGTCCTATAAGATTTTGTGAACTTCCAAAGTATATGTCTCTAATAATAATTGAGGTTCTCCTCTCTCTTTTTATTTTTTTTATTTTTTTTCTCTTTCTCTTTCTCTCTTATTTTTAATTTCATGATGATGATTATATTTTTATTAAATTATTTATATATATATGGAGTGAGCCTACAACAATTAAGATACTATTAAAAAAATATGATATATTTTAATCTTTATATATTAAATATCATTAAAAATTAATTGAAGGTTTTGTGATTTATCATTTATGTCTTAGCCACCTTATAATAATTTTATGGACCTTGAAATATAATACTATAAGACTTAAAAAATCATATAAAGAATTTACAAGTTCATAAAAATAGTGCTCTCCAACATAAATCTAAGTTTTTTTTTTTTTCTAATCCTATTTTGTGAAATGTATATATATATATATATATATTTAAAAAATTAAATGATACTTCCAAGAAATTTAAGTAATATAATTATCTATATAATATATAATTCAAATATAATAAATCATTATTCTAAGAAAGCCCAAAATCTTGGCAAAATCATATAATCAAATATAAGATTCTATTTCTTAGTAATAGCCATTCCAAGATATATTCTTGATTCTAATGATATTAAAACTAATAAAGTATATATTTTAATAGAATCCTATATTTAATATTCAATGGATGATGTGAATTCTTTTATAAACAATAGAATTTAATGAATCATCTTTAAAGATATATTTGGCAATCATATAGGTATTTTTAATATTCATGCCTCTAATAAATATCAAAAAAAGATAAAATTGTGACTAGACTTGGTAGATTTGCTCCCTAATAATTATTCTTAGATTTTTAGAGGTAATTAGAATATGATTGAATCAATTCAACACAATCATTATTCTTCAAAAGCCTATCAATAAGGAAAGAATTCATTGCAAGGAAATATTTTAAATATCAACTCCAACTTTAAGATTATTTTGAAATTGGTAATAATTTAAAATTTTCTTAGAATAATAAAACAAAATGAAATAATAGTGTTAGTAAGATTAGATAGATTCTATACAAATTTAAGTTCTATTTTAAAACAAAATTATGAAATATAAGATTATGGATAGTGTAGCATTATCAAATTATTTATTAATTGAATTGATTATTTAAATCTATAAATTTTAATCAAGAAAGTCTTTATTTAAAATGAGTCTTTTTTACTTCTTAGATCTAAGAATAATTATGCAAGTTTATTGTATATAGATAAATATAAAATTCAAAAGATTATTTTCTATAGGAATAAAATTTTCTTTAAGATCTTATAAATATTTTTGTAAAGAACAAAAAAAATTATAAGAAAAATAAAAAATAAAAATAAATTATGAAATTCTAGATACTTATTAATAATTATAAATAAATCCACAAGATAGGCATCAATAATAAACATTGAAATAAAAATAAGATAATTCAAATCAATCTTTTAAATAGAAATAAAAAAATAATTAAAATAATGCTAAAATAAGAAAAAAATAATAAAAAGTGCTTTACAAAATTATTTTTTGGAATCAAACAAAACACCTATAATTCTTTATTTCTATTCTAAATGATATGCAAGATATTAATACAATTGATCATGATGATATAATAAAGATTTGCTATGATTTCTATATCAAGCTTTATTAAAATCAATCAATAAATCCAATAGATTATAAATAGGAATATCCAATTCTAAAACCTATTGAAAAAAAATTCACATAGGAAATAAATATGAACCTCATGAAACCTATATCTTTAAAAGAATTAGAAGAAGCTATAAAAGACATAAAAATCTACAAAGCACTTAGATTGAATGAAGTTGAAAGTTGGATAATTACTAAAGATATTGCAAAAGAGACTAAAAAATGTCTTAATGGAAATTATCTACTCTAATCAAATTACCTTTTTGTATATAAAATTTATTTTGGATAATATCTTAGTAGCTCAAAAAATTACTTATTAAGCTAAAACAATCAAATCATCTTTTATTCTTTTGAAATTAGATTTTTTTAAAGTGAAAGATAAAACATTATAACAATCTTTATTTGTAAATTTTAAAAAATTTAGATTTAACCAAATATTTGTAAAAATGGTAAAAATTCTATTTAATAGAATAGAAGCTTTACTTGATATCAATAGTATTCTCATACAAATATTCACAATTGAAAGAGAGATAAAATAAGATTATCTTTTAACTCTTTATTATCAAAGACATGAATCATAAAGGAACAAAAATACCAATATACTTTCATGTCATTTAAAAGAATTGAAAATCACTCAAAGATGAAATAATATTAAAATTAAAATAGCTATTATCAAAGAGAAGAAGACTAGAGACTCTTGAAACAAGATTAAGAATAAGAAAGGCATTGACAAGAGTGAAGAAGGCTTCACTCTTGTCTCTAAGTATACTATCTATCTGAGAGTTACGTGGCAACATTTTATTAGGAATATATACTTTGGACGTTCACAAAATCTTTTGGAACATTCTGAAAGCTTCTTGAGTTAGTAAAAGCCAGTTGAAAAGTTTTCTAATTGGTGAAAGTAGCTCAAGAAGCTTCCTAATTAGTGGAAGGAACTCAAGAAGCTTCCTAATTAGTGGAAGGAACTCAAGAAGCTTCCAAGTTGGTAGAAAGAGTTCAAAAAGCTTCTCAGTTAGTAGAAGCTATTCAAGAAGTTTCTTAGTTTGATGGAAGCTGCTCAAGAAGCATCTTTGATATGAATATATATAGCACTCAAGGCTCAAGAATTCTTCAATTTTCACAATATATCTCTTAGAGTTCTAGCTCATTTTTCTTAGTGTTGTTCATGCACTCATCTGATTAATTCAAAGTTCTTATTGATTTCTTTCTGAAATCTTGTCCTAATTTGAGTCTCTTATTCTATATTCTTGTGCCTTTGACAGTTTGTTAAGATTGATCTCATCTTTAATATCAAAGTTGGATTTTTTTTTAATTAAAAAGTGGATTATTCATCTACTTGAAGGTATATCAATACTTTAGAGGTTGCAGATTACTTTCCTGTAAACTAATATTTTCTTCATCATAATATTAGAGCTTTGTCTCTCTTGTGAGAAAGTGGATCACCCCTCTCCTTGAAGGTCTTAAAGCATTTTAGAAATTGTGGATTATCTTCCTTTAGAGTGATATTGTCTTCTTATAGATTCATTCTTTTTTCTTTTCTTTTTTTTAAAATAGTTGGAATAAATTTTTTATTAATATGAATAAATCTTTTGAGTCCAAGTTAAATACTATTATAAGTGTTGTTATTATGTTATCTGCTAGGATTGTAGAAATTAAAGATGTTATTGCAAAACTTCATAACAATGCAACATCTGGAGTGCTACAATCTAGACTGTACCTACCTCTAACTTTTGCACTTGAGGATGTAGTATTACCTATACTATGTTAAAAAAATCCACCTATTTAACAATGTAACGAGCCTCGAGTTTGTCTTCTCAAGAAATATGATCGTATGCATTCAAAGTTTTGAGGATTTGTCAACCAAATTGAATTAATAATGGTCCTACAACCTAATACTTATCTGACAGAAGAATCATGGCTTAGATTTGTTGGCACCTTGCTTATAAGGTAAGTATTATCATGGTTTGCTCTCTTATTTGAAAAGAGATCACCAATTTTGAGCAACTTTGAAGTTTTTATAGAAGCATTTACAAAAGTATTTAGAGAATATGACAAGGCTTGTTGGACAAGAGCTAAGATCAAAGCATTGCATTGTCGTATGTCATGAAGTCTTGCTTGAGAATCCACTAAGCACTTAACTGTAGAAGATAAAAGAAAAATAACAACAAGTCCTAATACCTCTAATAGAATTATGTAAAATTTGTAATTAAAGATTAACAAGTATGTCCAATCATTTAAAATTCAATTAGATTTTTAATTAATTATAAAAAAATATAAAAAAAATCTAAAAAACTTTAAAAGAAGTTATAAAGAAATAATAAAGAAATCTTAAAGAAATATTAATATAAATCTAAAAAAATATTAATTTTTTTTTTTTTATAAAAAAACTAAAAATAAAAATTATAATCAAATTATCTTAAAATTTGATTAGGATTCTTAAGTTTGCTTATTAATGCAACTTTTCAATCTACCAAAAAAAACCCTGACTTATCGTAGGCAAGCAGTTTTGTACCTCAGGATCTAATTTCAATCCAAGTTCACAATTGGTCCTCTCCAAGTATCAATTTTAAGAATTTTGAGGTAAAATTTATTAAAAGTTATTTTTAATTCCTTCTTAAAGATGCCTATATTATTAATTTTTCTAATTTATTTTATTTTATCTTATTTATAGCCATATAAAATAAATAGAAGCCTCTTCTATAAAAAGGTAGCATTAACATCTTTTATTTTTATTACTTTCTTATCTATTATCTATAATTCTAAGATAATTTATTAAAATATTTTTATTTAAGCTTCTATATATTTTAATCATTCTTTTCTTCTTTCACTTAATAGCCGTTTTATTACATAATAGCATCAAGGGACATACTTTGCATCAGTCTATACATTTAATTTTAGATAATTATTATGTGACATCAATTGGAATAAAGAAGCTTTAATTAGCTAATTCTATTGGAGATTAAAAGATGATGTAAAGGATTTATTATTGTCACTTTTGGATCCACAATTTTTGAATAAAGCCATTAGCTAAGCCATAAAATGTGATAAATAATTATTTCAATGTCGACAAGATCAATATTCATGGGCTTCAACAAGACAAAATATAGTCTGACATATTTCTATTACATCGAAAAGCATTATAAATTCACATTCAAAAATAGAAGATATATAATTTGATACAATATGATTTAAACCTTTTAATCCACAAGAAAAGAAATATCAGATAGAAGAAGGTCTATGCCTATATTGTTGCAAAGAAAGCCACAAGATTGACAATTGCTTGAAATAACAAAATCGACATATTATCAAAATCATGAATACAATTGTTTAAAAAAATAAAGATGTTCAACTACAATATAGATCATGCAATTGGACAATCCACCATTATAAAACTATTTAAGTTCTTCTCTTTCTATTCAACTTGCTTGTTGTTTTACAATTCTTTTATGTTTTGGTCGTTAGAAGCTTCAGATGACCGCCGTCGTGAAGTAAATACATCCATATATAAAAACCTTGCTTAACTTTCTTTTTTTTTAAATTTTATTAAGTTCTTTCTTTCTTCTTACCAATCTAAGTTTTTTATATAGTTTTGGAAAAAATTTCTCACTTTTTTTTTCCTCTCTAAAAAAAAGAAATTTGGCTAAATTTACTTTATTTTTAATCTCAACTTTAACTTTGATTTAGCCTTGAAACTTCTTTTATTTCTTTTATTTTTTTCCAAACTTAGATTTTAGTAGATTCAGAGTTATATTTGTAGATACAAGGAGTTTTGACTTTGAGGTTGAATTTAGGATTTTATTAAGGATAAATGGAGATTTGGATGTCAATAGTCGGCTGCCATTAATAGTGTTGACTTGGAGGATTAGATTTGGTGTTTTTATAACTTTAAACTATTAGTTGTTGACTTGGACTTTGAAGACTTTGGCTGCAACTTCTTTGACAAGTTCAGAAGAAAAGAGGACGGGATTTTTTGGCAAATTTGGGAAAGTATTGAAAGAGAGCTTCTTCTTGGCATGAGCTTAGGTGGTAGAAATACATGATTCGGAGCATAGATGAGAGAGATATGCTTGATTGAACTTAGACTACTAATATTACACCTACTATCACTTTTCTAGGTATGTTAGGAGTTTTAAGATACTAGTAAGAAATTAAGAAGTTAGATAAGAAACTAGACTTCAAGCTATACATTTTATATCGAAGATTTGATAGAAATGAATCTAGAATGAGTGAGATATGGCTGGTCAAATCTAGCAAACTAAACTAGGGTTTTGAAGAAGTTACATAAATAGAAGGGTTTACTTTAAGCTAGAACTTGAATTTCAAGATGAATTTGAAGCTCATTTTTTGTGTACATATCACTTATACTATAAAGAGTCTATGTCTAAAATCTCATATCAATTGAGACTTTGATTAGGGAGAAATGGCAAATTTTGTTCTCATGTATCTAGGATTTTGACTTTTAAAAGTATCTGATAAGGATTTGGTGATACCAATCAATTGACAATGAATTTGGAGCGGAAATTTTGTATGATAATGATCAAAGTTGTAAGTTTTATGCTTCCAAATTTTGAGCTTATTTAAATGGCTGGATCTCAAAATATGAATTTTGAAGTTTCTGGCTGGGATTTGACTTTCAAAAGTATCTACCAAGGATTTGGTGATATCTAACGATTGGTAATTAATTCATAGCTCAGAATTTATGTGACAATGATCAAAAGTATGAATTATGTTTTCTCAAATTTTGAGCTTATTTGAATGGCTAGATCTCAAAATATGAATTTTTAAGTTTCTAGTTGGGATTTGACTTTCAAAAGTACTTGCCAAGGATTTGGTGATATCTAACGATCAATAATGAATTCATGGCTCAAAATTTATGTAACAATGGTTAAAGGTATGAGTTATGTTTTTCCAAATTTTGAGTTTATTTGAATAGGTGGATCTCAAAATATGAATTTTCAAGTTTCTGGTTGGGATTTGACTTTCAAAAGTACTTGCCAAGGATTTGGTGATATCTAACGATCAATAATGAATTCACAGCTCAAAAATTATGTAACAAAGATCAAAGGTATGAATTATGTTTTTCCAAATTTTGAGCTTATTTAAACAGCTGGATCTCAAATTATGAATTTTCAAGTTTTTGATTTAGTTTTTACTTGTAAAATTACTTGCTAATATTTTGATGATATGTGGTGATCCGTAACGAATTCACGGTTGAGAATTTTGTGAAGATGACTAAAGAAGTGAATACTATGCTTTTAAAGTTTGAACTTATTTAAATGGCTGAATTTTGATTTATAAATTTTCAAGCTTCTGGTTTATTGATATATTACACACATGGTTTTGTAACTATAAAAGAAAAATTTAAGAAAGTTTGTGCATATTGGATCCAACTTGATTGTAAAGAAGGACCTTGGATCTACCCAAAGCAGACTTTTGCCATGACACCGCTTTGTTGGATTTGAGAGTATCCGCTTGTTTTGTAGATGAAGCATTCACTAAGCTTCATAAAATTCCTCTAGTATAGAAATCCAAACCTATCCATATAAATGTAATAGATAGATGATCTTTATCCTTTGGTAGCATCATCCATAAAACTACACCTATAGAAGTGTCGTTTAAAGATTATAGAGGCCAAATTGTATTCAATGTTATTAGAATTCCTTCAAATCTTATTATTTTTGGACTGTCTTGGTTGAAAAAGCATAATCCATCTATAGATTGGAGGTCACAAAGAATAATATTTCTAATAGAAATCTTTGTAAAAAAAATTTGTAAAAAATCACAAATTAATAAGCCTTTATTTATTAGAGCAAGGACTTTTATAAAATCAATCAAAAAAGGTATATTATTTGTTATTTATATGATTCTAATTAAAAAAAATATGACTTCATTGACAAGTATTCTAAAACAATATAGTAAATTTCAAGATGTTTTTCAAAAGAAGAATGCTAATATATTACCGGAGCACTGACCATATAATTGTGCTATAAATCTTCAGGAAGGAACGCAACCACCTTTTGGCCTAATCTATAATCTTTTTCAAAACAAGCTTTTGGCATTAAGAGATTATATTGATAAAAACCTTGTAAAGAACTTCATCAGGAATTCAAAGTCTCTAGTAAGTACATTTATATTTTTTGTGAAGAAGAAGGATAGTTCCTTGCGTATGTGTATTGATTATTATGGATTGAAAAAGATAACTCTGAAGAATTGTTATCCACTACCGTTAATTTTAAAATTTTTGGAATAATTTGGCCAAGCCAAGATCTATACTAAGATAGATCTTTGTAGAGCATACAACCTGATACAGATTAAGGAGGGAAATGAATGGAAGATTGTATTTTGGAGAAGGTATGGACATTTTGAATATAATATCATGCCTTTTGGACTAACAAATACACCTGCTATCTTTTAACATTTAATAAATGATATCTTTCAAGAGCACCTAGATAAATTCATAGTGATTTATTTTAATGACATCTTCATCTATTCAATAAATCTAGAGGAATACAAGGGGCATGTCAAGTTGGTATTACAAAAGCTCTGAGATACAAGTTTGTATGCTAAACCAAAAAAATGTGTATTTCATCAACTTAAGATGGAATTTTTGAGATTCATTATATCTATTGAGGGTTTGACAATGGATCCCTAGAAGGTAGAGGCAGTTATGTAATAGACTATTCCAAATACTATGAGAGACGTAGAATATTTTCTTGGATTTGCTAACTTCTATTAGATCCTCATCAAAAATTATTCTCAAAATGTCACCCTTTTTATATAATTGACATGTAAGGATAAGTTAGAATGGGGGCCTCAAATAGAGAAGGCATTTCAAGACCTCAAGACGACGTATATTACAGCCTCAATATTGGTGTATTTAGATTTTACAAAGACATTCTACATGGAGACTGATGCTTTGGATTTTGCACTAAGGGCCATACTTTCACAAATAGGTATAGACGATAATCTCCATTCTATTGTATTTTATTTTTAAAAATTTTCTATTATCAAAATTAATAATAAATCTATAATAAGAAGTTTTTTACTATTGTGGATTTTTTTTAAGAATAGCATTATTTTCTTGAAGGACCAATGTATCTTATGACTATATATACAGATCACAAGAACCTACAACATTTTATGTCAGTATCGCTTAGAATTACCATCTTCTATAAAGGTACATCCAATTTTTCATATCTTTCTTTTAAAATCTTATAAAAAGTTGCATATTCCAAGAAAAATATAACAATTATTGCCTAGTATCAAAATTGAAGACCATAAAGAATACAAGGTTGAAAAGGTATTTGATTGACGGTGTTGTATAGTGTGATCTTCTATTTGAGAATACACTGGATATCTGGCTGTGGCGAATTTGCTTAAAACTTATTGACGAAATTCTAATAAATAATTTTTTCTTAATTAAAAAAATAAATAATAAAAAAATATTATAAAGAGAAGTTATGTGGATAAATCCTCTTGTATTTAAGTAGCTTTGTACAAAAAGACTTAGATTGCCACAAAATCCTTCAATACCTTATTCACCTGCAAGAATTTCTTTCTTTTTAAACTTTAGAATTCAATAACTTTTGATCCAACCATTTAATTTCTATAAAATTTTCTTCAAAATATAGATACTTTTTTTAAGCTTTTCTATAAAAAAAATTCAATCAAAAATTCATTGCTAATCATCCAATATCTTAAAAAACCTAGCAGGTTCTTAAAACCCTAGCTCAGAGACCCCCTAGCACTACTTCCTTCATATCTCACAAATCCAAAATCTTAATACCACAAATTTTTTTTATATAGTCTTGTAATATAAACATATATACTTTTAAAAATTTTGAGTCAAAAATTTATTAAATTTCCTAAGATATAGCTTAAAATATATTTACTAGTTAAGTGGAGTCACTTTGTGGCCTTAGCTTACAAGCACTGACTTCAACTCCTAATATCTCTTTCATTCCAGCTTAGATTTTATCTCATCATATATAAAAAGTATAGCCAAGAAAGTGTTCTTTCAAATCTTAGTTGTTGATCTTCTATTGCTCTCTATATGCACGAGTTATGTCCAAAAATATTTTAATAGATACAATTTTGACACCTTAACTTTGGGTGCCTACATCTCCTTCATAAAAAGTCCAAATCATCCAAAATTTTCACTAAAACCATATCCAAAAAACCAAAATTGCTGACCCTAGCCTCTGATGTTCAATTCTTTTCAAAAACAAATCCTAATTCCTAATAAATCCTTGGGCAACCTCCTTGAAGTCCATTGAGCATGATTTTTGGCCAATAGGAATAGAGGCTTCTATCATCTATCTCCATTCATTCACATGGATGGCCTAACTACCCCCTTTCACACTGAAAATCCCTTTCTAATCCTTTTTCTTAAAAGATTTATATAATATGTATTCTAAACACCAAATAAAAGAAACAAACAAGATCTTAAGGATCACCAACATCAAATAAAGGTGTCTTAAGATATATAAAAGCTATTATCAATATAAAATCAACTTCAAAAGTCACTATCAAAATAAAATAAGATTATATAATCCTCAATAATAACCTTTTTAGATAGATTATTTATAAACTAATAACCTAACCACATCTTGTAACAAATAAAATCCATTGTTATGGCTTTCATTTAATTATATAGTAAAATATATATTAGATGTATATGTATAATTGTTTCATATGATAGCCAAATCACAACACAACAATGGCAAAGGTGGAACAAATTAGAATATCTTGTTTATTAGCGAGGCTATGGTATTAATGAGTACACATGGAATTGGCCAAAAATCTTGCCAATGCTTCTCAAAAAATACAAGAATTTCATTGACTCTATCTCCACAAATTCAAATGTATTCAATGATAACTTTTTAGTGAAGATTGGATACAAGGAATATTCATAAGAGGGGGAGAGTTAAACTAAAGTATTTAATAGAATATAGTCATCTGTTCCAACATAGAATAGAGTGGTAGAAGTAAATTAGTCACCATATTAAACTTTCAAGTATTGAGAGAACAAGACTAAGAAGATTCGTTTATCAAGCAAACTTCAAACAAATTAGTATAGTTTTCACAGTATTTAATTGAGCAAAGTGAGAACAATACATTTTAGTGCCAAATATGACCTTGGTTGGAGCCAATAAGAGCAAGATCTAACAATGCAAGTCTTGATTCCAATGCTCAAGCTTTAATAATATTGCTTGAACTTGGAAAGGTGAATTCTTTTAGTCTTGAGATCTTGTTTGGAGGATGTTTTGAAGGCCGAAATGAAAATCAAATCCTTGGATGGGATATTTCAACAACAAAGATACTAGCTCAAGGCCATAAGCAATTTCTTCAAGGATCAATGGAATCCATTGTCCAATAACAAAGAACAGAATACATAGCTTCATTAATACAATATATTTTTGATTTTTTATATATGTAATAAGATCAAACTTATCTTGGAACTTGTCACTAAAGAAGGGGGTGATATTAAGTACATACACTTTAGAGATTCACAGAACCTTCTAAAATATTGTAGAAGCTTTTTGAGTTAATTAAAGTTAATTGAGAAGCTTCATGGTTTGTGAAAGTAGCTCAAGAAGTTTCCTAGTTAGTGGAAGAAGCTCAAGAAGCTTCTTAGTTAGTAGAAGGAGCTCAAGAAGCTTCCTAATTAGTGGAAGGAGCTCAAGAAGCTTCTCAGTTGGTAGAAGCTGCTCAAGAAACTTCTTAGTTTGATAGAAGCTGCTCAAAAAGCGTCTTAGATAGGAATATACATAGTAGTCAAGGCTAAAGAGTTTTTTAGTCTTGACAATACATCTCTTGGAATTTTAACTCACCTTTCTTAGTGTTGTTTGTATATTCATCTATTTAATTCAAGTTCTTATTGATTTCTTCTTGAAACCTTATCCTAATTCAAGTCTCTTATTTTATATTCTTGTATCTTTGATAATCCCTTGATAATCCATAATGATAATAAATATTATTAAAAAAAAAATTAATTATTTCTTCACTTGTGATAGATTTTGTATATGATACAAAATATGTCATTTTAATAAAATATTCTACAATCACAAATATAAAATCATATGAATTTGAATTTAAAAGATCTATGATAAAATCCATAAAAATAGAAGATTAAGATTATTTTAATATAAATAATGATTAGAGAAGTCTTTAGGATTGATAACAAGGAGTTTTTGACCTTAAACAAATATTGCACGATTGTACTAACTCTTTAACAGCCTTCTACATTTGAGGCCATTAAAAATCTCTTGATATTAGTTCTAAAATCTTATTATATCCAAAATATCTTACTGTAAGGAAATTGTGAAGAGCTTCAATAGTACATAGTCGTGCTTCACCTTTTAGAATATATAAGCATCTTTTGAAATAGAATATATTATTTTTAAGCTTAAACTTGGAAGTATCATGAGACTTAAATGAATTATTCTTAATATCTTGAATAAGAGGATCTGAAGACATATATGATTGGACTTGCTTGACGAAAGTAAAATCAACAGTCAATATTGATTTCATTGTTCAAAGATGAAATTATTGTGGCTTTAAGAAGATCATTCTTTGTTGATCAAAAGTTGAATCTCCTTCTTTTGGTGCAAAATAAGAACGTTGTCGTATGACGAGGCCTTCTATCTGGGAATACATTGGGTACCTGGCTGTGGAGAGTTTATTTGAAATTTGATGGCAAAATCCAACAGGTCGTTTTTCCTCAATAAAAAGGACAAATAATACAAAAATCTCACAAAAGAGAAGTTATATATGTAAACCTTCTTGTATTTAAGTAAGTTTGTACAAAAAGGGTTCAAATTTCCACAAAAACCCTTCAAAACTTTATTCACCTTCAAGGACTTATTTCTTGCTAAACTTTAGAGTCCAATAAGTCTTGATCCAACTGTTTAATTTCTATGAAATTTAATTAAGAGTGTAGATAATTCTTTTAAATTTCATCACAAGAAAGAATCAACCGTAAATTCGTTTCCGATCATCTGATATCTCAAAACCCCTAGCAGGTGCTTGAAACCCTAGCTCAGAGACACCCGAGCACTATTTTCCTTATATCTCACAAACCCAAAACCCTAATGCCACAAACTTTTTGCACATAGTCTTGTGACATAAGCATATACACTCTTAAAAATTTTGAGCCACAAATCTATCCAATTTCATTAGATATAGCTCAAAATGTAACCACTATGTAAGCAGGTCACTTACAGCCCTTAAGGTTGTAAGCACTGACTTCAACTCCCAATATCTCCTTCACTCTAGCTTGGATTTTATCAAGCTGTACATGAAAAGTGTAGCTGTGAAAGTGTTCTCCTTAATCCTAGTCGCCGATTCTCAATTGCTCTCTGTATGCGCAAGTTATACTCAAAAGAGTGATAGTAGGTCTAAAATCAACACCTTAACTTTGGGCGCCTATAACTTCTTCATAAAAAGTGCAAATCACACAAAATTTGCACCTAAACCAGATCCAAAAACCTAAACCTTATGATCCAAGCCTTTGATGTTCGACTCCTCTCCAAAAAAAAACCCTAACTCCTAATAAACCCTCGGGCAGCCTCCTTGAAGCCCATTGGGCATGATTTTTGGCCAATTAGAATAGAGATTTCTATCATCCACCTCTATTCATCCACATGGATGGCCAAACTACCCTTTTTACACTAAAAACCCTTTTCTAACCCTTCTTCTTATAAGATTTACATACTTGGTGCTTTAAGCACCAAGTAAAAGAAATAAACTAAGATCTTAAGGATCACCAATGTCTAACAAAGATGACTTAAGATATATACAAGTTACTATCAATATAAAATTAACTTCAAAAGTCACTACTAACAAAAAATAAGGTCATATAAATCTTAATAATAATCCTTTTAATAGATCCTTTCTAAACTAGCAACCTAATCACATCCTATAACCAATAAAATCCACTGATATGACTTTCATTTAGCTAAGTAATAAATTGTACATTAAATATACATGTACAATTTTTTTACATAGTAGCCAAACCACAACACAACAACGTCTAGAAAGGACATTAGTAGACCTTATTATTTTCCTAGTCAATATGTAATAATGAACTCGAATCTTGACAAAGACATATTTTAACAAGCATGATAATAAATCAACACATTGTTGTATTGTAGCTTGACTACCATATGAAAATATTGTACATATATATATTTAATATATAATTTATTACATAGCTAAAAAAAAGCCATATTAGTAGATTTTTGTTAATTTTAAAGTGTGATTAGATTAATAATTTTAAAAAAATCCATTAAAAAGGTTATTATTGAAGTTTATATAATTTTTTTTAATAATAATTTTAAAATTGATTTTATATTAATAATAACTTTTATATATAAATCACCTTTGTTAGATATTGGTGATCTTTGAGATCTTGCTTATTTCTTTTATTTGGTGTTTAGAATATATATTATATAAATTTTATTACAAAAAAGATTAGAAAAGAATTTTTAATGTGAAAAGGAGTAGTTAGGCCATCTACATAGATGCATGGAGATGGATAATAGAAGTCTCTATTCCTATTAGCCAAAAATCATACCCAATGGACTACGAAGAGGTTGCCCAAAGGCTTATTAGTGATTAGGGTTTTTTTCTCAAGAAGATTTGAACATCAAAGGCTAAGATCAACAAATTTAGGTTTTTGGCTATAGTTTTAGTATAAAAATTGTGTGCTTTGAATTTTTTATGAAGGCACTCAAAGTTAAGGTGTTAAAATTGTATCTACTATCATTCTTTTGAATATAACTTGCATGTAAAAAAAACAATAGAAGATTGGCAACTGAGATTGAAAGAAATATTTTATTGAATATACTTTTTGCATATGGTTTGATAAAATCCAAGCCTGAATAAAAGAAATATTGGAAGTTCAAGTCAGTACTTATAATCAAAGAACAGTAAGTAATTCTACTTAAATAGTAGTTATGTTTTGAGCTATATCTTAGGCAATTTAATAAGTTTTTTATTCAAAAATTTTAAAATTATATGTATATTTATATCACAAGATTATGTGCAAAAATTTTATAGCATTAAGATTTTGGATTTGTGAGATATGAAGAAAATAGTACTGGGATAACTTTAAATTGGGATTTTAAGGATTTACTCGAATTTTTAAGATATTGGACAATCGAAAAGAAATCTATAGTTGATTTTTTTAATGGTATAATTTTAAAATATTATCTGTACTTTAAAAATTTATTTATAGAAACTAAATAATTAAATAAAAAATTATTGAATTCTAAAGTTGGAGAAGAAATAAATCTTTGTGGATGAATAAACTATTGAAGGTTTTTGTTGCAAATTTGAGTTGTTTGTACAAATTTACTTAAATATAAGAGATTTTATTAGCATAATTTCTATTTTATAATATTTTATATAATTTATTCTATTTATTAAAGATAAATTACTTATTGGAGTCTTGCCAATAAATTGTAAGAAAATTTTCTATAGCCAAGTACCCAATATACTTTGAGATAGAAGATCACACCACATGACAATGTGTGTTGATTTGAAGTACTTAAGATTCTTCTAATATATATACATGTGATTAAACTAGAAGCGCCTTCCAAATAGTGATGCCATTTTCAAAAAGAATCCACAATTATAAAAAGTTTTTTATCATGGATTTTGTAATTGATCTTGGCTGTGAAAAATCTCTTAGAATAGAAAGCTACTAAGTGGAATTTATCATTTGCTCCCATTTGTGACAATATTACATCCAAAGAAAAATTTAATGCATTTGTTTCCATAAAAAATGTCTTAAAAAAATCAATAGAATATAAAATTGGTATAAAAGTAAAAATTATCTTCAAAGCTTCAAATTTTATTTTTATTTTTTTATTCCATTCGAATTCATTCTTACAAGTTAAGGATATAAGTAGAGCTGTAACTTGAAAAAAGTTCTTGATAAAGATTTGATAGTAATTGAAAAATTCTAAAAAATATTACACATTTTTTATTGTTCTTAAAATCTTCCAGTCCATGATTATCTACATTTTCTTAGGATCCATCTTAAGACCATCCTTTAAAATAATATATCCTAAGAAGTCAACTTGAATAGTGTAAAATATACTTTTTCATCTTGACATATAATCCTACTTCTGTAAGTTTTTGTAATACACAATGAACATATAATTCATATTCTTTTGTATTTTAAGAATAGATTAAAATATTATCTAAATAATAAAAAATAAGATTATCTAAAGACTCACAAAAAATATCATTCATGAGATATTAAAAAGCAGCTGATATATTTGTGAGTCTAAAATGTACTAAATTATATTCAAACTATTCATACCTTGTTCAAAAAATAAACTTCTATTTATTTCTTTCTTTAATGCGCATCAAATTGTATCTATTCGTGATTGTAATCTTGTTAAGTTTTTGATAATCTATGCATATTTGCAACAATCCATCTTTTTTCTTCACAAATACGATAGGAGCTGTTGTTGGAGATTTTAAATGGCATATGAAGTTTTTAACCAAGTTCTTGTTAATATATTCCTTTGGTGCAACCAATTCATTCTCTGATAAACTATAGATTGGTCCAAATAGTGGTTGAGCTCTCTCTTAAAGATTGATTGAACAATCATAAAGTCAATATTTTAAAAGAATATCTACACTCTTCTTTTCAAAAATGTCTTGAAAATCTTAATACTCACTAGGAATATTACTTGTAGTCTTTTTAGCATCTAAAATAAATATGGCATATATAATAAAAGATGATATTTTTTTTGTCATATGTATAAAAGCTTTTACACCTATTAGTAAAGATTTGGATGTATTAGAATTATGTATATCTACTTGACTAATAGATTTTTGAATTAAACTATAAAAAAAATTAAGGTTACAAGAAGTTCAATCTATTTGAAGATTATATTTATTTAATCATGATAATCCTAAAATAATTAGGTTGGAAAAAAATCTAATCACAATAAATATTACTATGCTATTATGTTCTTTAGTTGCTACATTTAAAAGAACAATCTTGTAGATAATATCTCCAGAAGACAACAAATGACCATTTATGACTTTTATGTGCACAAATTTAATTTTCTTAGCTAAAGGTATTTCTTGTTTTTTGACAAATTATTTGTCCATGAAACAAGTTGAGGCTCTTGAATCTAATAAGACAAAGACTTTGTGATTTTTAGGTCTTAAAAATACATCTATTGTAAAACAAAATGAAGGATGTGAGAAAAGAATAGGACCTTTATAAGACGTTGCATATGATTCCAACTACACAATCCCTATTGTAGTTGGAAAATGAGTTTTTCCAACACATTATCTTCTTTAGCAACCATACTCCTCATTTTGTAATTGAGTTGTTCCTTTGAACAATATTAAGTAGTGTGCTTAGATTTTCTACAATATAAGCACAAATCTTCTTGATGATGTTGTGTCTTTTCCGATTCCATGAAAGGTTTAAAACATATCCCATCAATTTGCATTGGTTTTGGCTTAGTTAAATGAGATTTTGAAAACTTAAAAGTTGTTGTCATTAATTGACTTGTTCTTCTCTAATCAAATCTATGTTCTTGACACCTTTTAAATAATCAATTGTTGTATGCAATGGCTTAAGCAATAAATTATTTTAAGAAGCATGCTTTGGCATTGTTAATAATAAATCTTTGAACTTATCCTTCAATCCATAACAAAATTGATTGATAAAGACTTTCTTATTCCACTCTACATTGCAAGCAAGATTTTGGAATTTTGTAGTTAATATTGTGGCTGACCATGTTCCTCGTTGTAAAAATAAGAGCTTAGTATTTGCTATCTTTTTTTAATTATTTTTTTCCAAATATAGCTATAAATACTTCAAAAAATGAATTCAAATCATAAAAAAGTCGTGAATCTTTTTCCATCAAAGATGCAAACTAAAAAAGAATACTTCTAGATAGAAGTGCATCTATAAATCCAACTAGAGTAAATCCATTAGGATATTTAAAAAGATGCAACCTTAGATATAGTTTGATTTGTTATAAAAATCTTTAAAATTGTGATCTTGTTCCATCAAAATTCTCAAGCACACTAATCTTTGCCTCCTTCATACTTGTAAAAGCAAGGCTTCTTGGATTTGATTATCAGGCCTATTTACTTACTTCCTTCAATTGTACAATATTTAGATATAGGCTTTCAACTTCTTCCATAGATGTAAGAATAGTGCTTCTAAGATTGACATAAGTGATTTGTAAAATTTTCACTTTAAGAGTGTTGACAAGATCTTAAAAATCTACGATAGTTATAAATTTATTCTCTTTTTATCTAAATATAGCATCCATGCTCTTTTCTTCCATCTTAGACATCTTAATAATTTAACTATTTGAAGTATAGGAGGATAATCCACAATCTCTAATATCAAATAGAAATTTCTACAAAGAGGGATGATCTTATTTGTTTCAGAGAAAAAATCAAGATTAGAAAGCAAAGAATGTTAGTTTAAAGGTAGGTAGTCTATAACTTGCAAATGTAATAACAAAAGTGGGATAATCCACTTACTTTTTAAATACAAAATAAGAATAATGAATCTTCATTCTTGTCAAACTATTAAGGATATAAATCATAAAAGAAAAAATTATCAATATACTTTCATGTCATTTAAAAGAATAGAAAATCACTCAAAAATAGAATAATAATAAAACTAGAATGGCTATTGCTAAAGATAAGAAGACTAGAGACTCTTAAAACAAGATTAGGAATAAGAAAGACGTTGATAAGAGTAAAGAAGGCTTCATTCTTATTTCTATATATAATATCTACTTAAGAGCTATGTGGTGACGTTCTATAGGATCTCCAATACATATCCAATTTGCAAGACACATGTTAAACTCACAAGTCAAGTTTTTTATAAGTGTGCCACGTACTTAGCTTATTCCACAAGCTACCAATATGTGCAACACGTGGCTAACTTGTTGACCAAGTTTCTAACTTACCAATCACCTATAAATATGTATAAAGATGAAACCACATCTACAAAGCTTCTAAGAAGCTTTTTTATAAGATATTATTAGATTAACTTACTTTTATCTACTTCTATCTATATATATTAATTAGATAATTATTGGAATAAATCTTATGTCTGTGACACTTATATTTTATAATTATAAATGAAATTTTAAATATAGCTATCTAAAATGTCATAAAAAAATTAATCATTTATGATATTATACTACTAAATAGTTGAGACTAATAAATTTTAAGTCAACATATTAATGATTCTATATTAATCATTTAAAAATAAAAAATAAAAAAATAATATAATCAAAATAATTGATATCTTTAAAAACTCCAATTATATTTTGAAAACTATAATAAAGAATTGTACATAGAGGAGCTTGTAATTGCTAATCAAATCTAAAGTAGCTTGACACATTTGTATAAATAATTGTCAAAAAGAGAATTAAACCTTATTGACCTTGAAGAAGCAATGACTTCTCTATTGTCTAAAAAGGTGGTAAAAGCCTTATATCCAAGTGGTTTAAATCTACAAAAATTGATTAGATACAAAATAATAGTGAAAAAATCTATATCATCAAGAAAATGGAGGCCAAATTTTGAGTAGGTTCTTACTATTGATCATAAATGGGAGGTGGGATTTAAAAGCTGGAAGAAAATTTACAAAATATGGACCATAATAGTATATCTATTATATCCAAATTCATTTCATAATATATAAAATAAATAATTATAGAAAAATTTTAAATTTTTATTAGCTAATATATATATATATATATATATATATATATAAGCTCTATACAAGTAATAAGACTATACTTCAAGGGCCTACAAAGAGCAAAAGCAATTTTGATGTATTTAATGTAAGTTTCAAAGAATAAATAAAGACAAGAGAAGAATTCAACATAATGGTTAAAGATTTTGATTCTTATAAAATTATAACTTCTAGATATCTATTTTATGAATAAAGACTCATCTTAAATAGGATTTGAGTTTTATAAGAAAAATATTAAATTAATTCATTTTAAAAATTAGAGAATTAAGTTTCTCTTGATTGTATTTTCATTCCAATACTCTTAAATATAAATCAAGGAGAATGATTGGTATCTTATTCTAAATCCCCTAAAATTATAAATATATCAAGTTGGCAAATTTTACCAATAGTGTTGATCGTCTTAAATATTATTATTAAATTTTATCCAATTTTTTGACTTATAATATAAAATTAGATATACAACTTCTTCAATCCAAATATAATGAGTAGATTTTTGTGACTTAAAATAGAATAATATGCTATCAAATGATTTTTTATTCAACTATAAAGATGTATGGTTTAAACTAAGAGCTAAAAAAGAAGCAATATTCATATGATTAATTTGATACCAAGAGGTGGCTATAAATATATGGAGAATAAAAAATATTCCAAATATATCTCCTAACTATACTTTATATTAGCCTCAAACTCTTAAAATAAAACTTTGGAAGCAAACTACCACCTAAGTTTAAATGCTTTGGTACAATATAGTCTCTTCTTAGACGAATTTGCATTTAAAAAAGTATGAATTTAACATAATATATTTTTTTAAAATATTGTATGAAAGGACATATAAATCAAGAGTCAAATATGAGATAATTTAATAGAATAAGATAAAATAATATAAAAAGTCACCAAGGAAAAAATGAATAGACATCTAGGCAATTACAAAAACTAACTAAAGCATTGATATCATTCTTAGATGATCAAAAATATAATAGGACAAAGACTAGAAATGAAAGTTCAAAGGCAATTGTGAGTTCCTTCATGTGGTATTACAGAACATGAAGAAATAGATATTTTATTATAATATTTAGAAAAATGTTTAACCACAAAGGCCTTAACACTTGCCTTATGTTTAGGGTGGAAGAATTTAAGCGGCGCTGTTCACTCACTTTTCAATTAAATCAAAGCATTGGGTACACCTAATTTTATATTATTTAATAAAAATTAAATAGTTTTGTCAAATGAATAGTTTTTAAAAAATGTCCTGCATACTAATTTTTCTCAAAAAAAGAACTTTTTAATACAAAGAAATCTTTATGATGCTCAATAATTAAACTTTATATAGTGATCTTTGACCTTTGATTTAATTATAAAAAATTTAATAATATCAGAAGCTTTCGCAATCCATTTCTTCGTTGGACACGTCGTACAACATTCATCCTCCCGCAGGCTCGTTCATCTTCCTCTCTATCGCTCATGCCTTACGAATTCACAATAGGATTGTCATGGGATGAGTCGGCACCAGAACAACTGAGAGCTGTTGCCATGAATGAGTAGTTTGCCTGCTCCGATTGCCACGGGTCCTGTCGCACAGATCGCTCGTACCAGTCTTACACAGGCCAGGCAGCGATTCACAAGGCAAATTGCATGTGTAGACATCCTACAATCACGCATTTTGCCGTATTTCTCTCTTATGCTCGAAGCGACCACAAAGGTTCCGCTTCCTTACAACGCATTTTACAGAAATATAATAAAGTGAAGTGTCCAAACAAGCAATTCCACATTCTTGCAAGGAATAGCCAAAAAGCAGTCATCTGCTGTGACAATGAAAGACGGCGGGTCACCTGCACGTGAGTGTTTCCTCGCAACTGAACACATGATAGAAATTGCATGGATGGTTAGTGTAAATTAAGGTAAGAGAATGAATATCAGGTTTAGATAAATTACAAAGTCAGCTCGCTAAATCATGAGGTTCAAAATATCTTGATCCTAGTGGTAAAAGTAGTTTCCTACAATCTCCATACTGAATGGCCATTTGGCCACTATCATTAACCGCAGAGAACTGACCACAATTCATCTGTAGCAAGCCTTACAGAACGAAGAGAGCCGAAGGTTGAGGTGGTCGACGCTAAACCGAAATACCATCTCACGATCACGTTCTCGACATCAATTCTGAAAAGAATTCATGAGCAAAGCTAAGGTGAGGGCACCATCAAGTTATGCGTGTGGTGTGTTGTACGAGAGGGAGTTTCCTGAATTTTAGCTGCTGTTGCATCCACTCCCATCCTTCCACCCCTACCTCGCCTCCAAGACCCCGAACAACTGCTGCTCCTGTACAGCACCCCATGTTACAGCAGTCTACGAGGGAGAAATTGTTCAAAACGCCGTACAAAAACCCGCAGGCAAACAGGTCTCCCGCTCCAGTGGTATCGACCGCAATCGTCTCTTTGATAGCTGGGACCCTCACGGTCTCGTTGCCATGACGAGCAATGCAACCTTTAGAACCCAGCATTACCACTGCCCTCTCGCAATACTTTGACAGGAAATCCAAGCACGTCTCTGGACAAGGGTTCTGCTCCGCCTTGATAAGCTCCTTAGCTTCGTCTTCGTTGGCAAACACGAGGTCGACTTTGCGAGATTCGAGAAGCCTCACAAGAGTAGGGCGAAAATTCCTCACAACTTCAAAGCTAGCGAGGTCCATGGATACTTTTACGCCCTCCTCCTTACACAGATCCACTGCACGTTCAAGGAGATCCTCGCCATAAAACCCATATCCATTTAAGACTACCCATTTAGCACCCTTGAAGTCCTCCCTATTCAACTCTTCCGATTGCAGACGGACAGCATTGAGGAAGCATGGCCGCATGGTTCGATTTCCCTCCGCATCTACTAGACAAGCACACTGGGCTGTCAACCCCGGGACAGCCCGCAACCGAGAGAGGTCCACCCCAGCATGAGCCATGTTCTCTGCAAACATTTCACCTCTATCGTCAATGCCGCGGACTCCCACAAGGGCTGTCTTCACTCCCAATCCATGGGCTAACCCTCTGATGGTGTTGGCCACGCTTCCACCGGCTAGGGTTTTCACTCCCTGTTCCACGACTCCATTCGCACTCATCAAGAAATGCGAATTCACCTCCCGGAGAATGTGATCCAGCTCCTCCTCCGTGACACGCATGGATCCCCCTCGTTCGCCTGGAACAGACTCCAGCAGCGACCAATCCACGCGCGCGACGTGGTCAACCAGAGCCACAGGCTGCAATCCTACAACATCAGGGTGTACCACATCTGCATCACGAGGGCCACATTCACCCCCGTTCTCGAGCCCACTCGCGTGCCCGTTCTCATGCATGCCGCCATTAGAATCCACCTCCCCTACACTAGGACTTGCAAATTCGGCCAGCGCAGATCCACCTTGCACTGAAAACTCCGGAGCCTGCGAGACGACACCGATGCAGGAGTGGGAAACAGCAGCAGCGGCAGCATGGTCCTCGGCGGCGGCGCCGCTGCCGCCCTCACAAGCAGCATCATCCGGCGACGAACTTCTCCCAATCTTCACCGATTCTGGACCGAATCGGCTCGTTGTTGAGCCGTCGGAGGTCGCAACAACAGCACTGGGGGAAGGCTGGGCGGGCACATCCTGAGAAGCTGCCTCCGACGGGTCCTTGGAGAGCAAGATCGCCCCCATGGCTACACAGCGTGGGGAGTTCCAGACTCTCCTCGGCAACTCGGATGGCGAGGGAGAGGCCAGGATGTGCCTCCGTCACAGTTGCACTGCGCCCGTTTTGTCCCGGTGGTCACCGGTGACCTCCGTTCTCGACTCCATTTCCACCGCCACCTGCCGGTCTCCACGTGGCGGACCTTCTTGGCCGCTTCCGAGCGGCCACGTCGATCGAATCTTTTGGTCACAAGGAATCGACGTCTTTGTTGTTTGCTCAAAGAAATTGAAAGCTAAAGACGTTGATTCTTCAAAGTTGTTAGATGGAAAAAGGGACACATCTGTACATTATAACTTGTTTTCTACTTTATGAATGGACATTTGATTGTTTTGAGTGATGAGTCAAAAACTGAAGACTATTAAAATATTAAATGATCTTTGAGAGATTTATACATTTTTTTTACAAGATTTTACAATATAATAATTGTTTGCAACTTTAGATTTTTATGTAAAAAGTAAAATAAAAATAAAAACCTGTTTTTTGTAAATATAGCTTTATAATTTTAAAAGTCATTGTAGGATTTTAAGAATGTTTCTTAGTTTTTAAGAAAAAACAAAATGCTGTCAATTTACTTCAATTATTAATTGTTGATCCAATTAATTACACATACATATGTATAAGCTAGTATTTTGTAAAATCGATCTACTCATGGAAATTGTATGGAATTTTCAATTCATTAGAGATAAAAACCTTTCAATATAACTTCTCATATGCATAGAATTTCAAAGTATAAAAACTAAAGAAAGCAATCAAAATTAGCTACTTATATTGAAAATCAAGTAGTTACTATAAAAACATGTAGACAACAAAAAATAAAAAAGATATTAAAATTTAAGATTTTAGTGATAAAACATTTGCAAAATGTATGCAACCAAGGTATTAGCATGGTCTTATAATAATATTCTAATGAAATTAATAATAACTTATTTCAAGAAAGAACTTTTATAAATTATATATATATATATATATATATATATTTATTTATAATTAGATTAAAGATTTGTTGGTGTATAATTTGTTGTAGATACTACAAAAAATTTGGTAGAACAAAGTGAATAGATTCATTCTTACAACTATAATACAGTCTACAACAAATATGATGATGTGAAAGATTTATTTGCTATAATAATTCAATTGTAATAATCTAATTTTAAATTATAATTAATTTCTTTGATGCATTATTTTAAAATTATGTATTTTTATACCTTCAAAACTATTATTCTATTCAATATGCATATTTAATAAATAAAAGCTTATTAAACAAATTTTATTTTAATTGACTTATAAACTAAATTAATTTTGTATATTTGATATAAAAGAAAAATAATATAGATTACAAATTCAAATCAATTCTTAGTCATTTCACATCTCAATAATAAAAAAAAATGATTGTTAGATTTAATTAAATTAATATAATAATACATTTAAAGTAAAATAAAAAACTAATAAAACTAATATTATTTTATATTTCAAATGTTATTATTTTAATATAAAAATATAAGTAGTTATAACATATAATTTTATATAATTCTTATTTTTTATAATTCTTAATTAGATTGAAGTCAATATTGTATTAATTAGTAGTTCGTAGAATTACTTATTCAATTAAAAATCTATTATAGAAGTAAAAATTAAGAAAATTAGATAAATATATATATATATATATATATATATATATATATATATAATTAAATATTTTATGATGGATAATAAAAAAATAATATATATCTTTTATTATTTAAAATATTATAGACATCTATAATTATTCATATATTTATATGGATAAGTAGAATTATATAAAAGTAAATAAAAGTAAATTAAATCATTAGTATCTTATTGTGAAGCTTTTTAAAAGCTTCAAAGATGCAGATTTGATCTTATACGTATTTATAAGTGATTGGTAGGTTAAAAGCTTGGTTAATAAGTTGGCCACATGTCGTACATGTTGGCCACTTATATTATAAGTTGGACACATGATGCACATGCAAGAAACTTATTCTACAAATTAAATATGTGTCTTAAAAATTGGACACATATTATGTGGACTATATGACATTATCACATAATTCTTTAATTAGATAGTATATATGGAGGCAAGAGTGAGGCCTCTTTCACTCTTATCAACTCCTTTCTTATTTTTAGTCTAGTTTCAAGAGTCTTTAGTCTTTTTATCTTTGGCAATAGCTATTCTAGTTTCTTCATATATATATATATATATATATATATATATATAATTTTTTTTGATATATGTCTTGCTTGATTATTTACATCTTTTGAATTCTTGTCCTTAACAAATTGATAAGAGTATACTTATAATATCAAAGTTTTATCTTTTTTAATTAAAAATAGATTATTATTATTATTATTTTTTTATAAGATATAAGTATATTAAAAGTTATAGATTATCCACTTCTAAACTAATATTATAATTTTTTTTACTTTTTATTTTTTAAAATTCTTGATCCTCTCTACTATATGCTATAAATGGTAGAAAATATTTTTTTTAATTGTATGAATTTGCAATAATGAAAGATATAGTAGTACAAATGCAAGAATAATTCAAAAAGTTAGTACTTGCAATACATCAATTCACTTCATTACCACAAGCACCAACAAGATTGATTGCAAATGAAGATATAAAGATGATTGGAGCTACTTCAATATCTACACCTATACTAATAATTTTTTCTATAGTAGAGCATCCTATAAGTATTACCATTATTATCAAAGAATCAAAAATTATTTTATCTAAGAAGTTTGATAGTACAAGATTAAAGTTTTGAGGATTTATCAACCAAATACAATTGGTGATTGAGCTTCAACCTCAAAGCTATCCAATTCTAGGATCACAAGTTAGATTTATTGCATTATTATTTTTAAATTCTACCTTATCATGATTTTTATTCTTTTTTAAACAACATGACTTAATATTAAATAACTTGGAGGCTTTTTTAATAAAATTTTGAGCCATATATAAAGAAATTGATGCAGTATGTGTTATAATTAATAAAATTTGGATTTTATGCCACAAAAATTATTCACTATTATTATATGCTTTACAATTTTGACAACTAGCAATTGACATCATGTAGTACAATACTGCACTTATTAGCCAGTTTTCTTATAGATTGCAATATGAGGTAAAAAAATTAATATATAATTTATTTTGTCCTCAAACATTTAATCGAGCAATTGAATTTGCTATAAAGTGTGATTATTGACTTTTTAAATTTTAATTTAATAATTATATAAGTACACCATAACATCTTTATAATGTGTTTGTTATACCAATACCTTCTCAATATTTACATTTTAAAGTGGAGGATATGCAAATTGAAACAATTTGCTTTAAATTTCTTATTAAATAAAAAAATCTTGACATAATCAAGAAGAACTATATTTATATTATAAAGAATTTAAATACACTGCTCAACATTATTCAAAGATGTGACATAACCACAAAATGAGAAGCATGGCTAATAAAGAAGATAATATGTCAGAAAGTAAATTTGCTCAGCTACAAGAAAGACTATGCAATTAGATTCTTATGCAACATCTTATGAAAGTTCTATTATTTTTCAAAATCTTCTTCTTTTTTTATATTAGATATTTATTTAGGACCTAAAAATTATTAAATCTTTGCCTTGTTAGATTCAAGAGTCCTAACTTATTTTTTAGATGAAGTGTTTGTTAAGAGCTATAAAATACTATTGAAAAAGAAAACTAAACCAATACATATAAAAGTCATAGATAATCAACCTTTTTTGTTTGGAGATATTATTCATAAAACCATTTTTATAGATATAATAATAAATAGTCATAAAAATTTAATAAAATTTAATATTATTAGATATTTTATTAATTTAATTATTTTAAATCTATTATAATTAAAAAAAGCTTAAATTTTAAATAAATTAGATCATTCATAACCTTAATTTTTTTTAATAGTATATTTAAAGACATCCTAAATCAAATAATAGGTCATAAGTAAAAAACAACCAAATTTTTATTTGTGAGAACAAGAACATTTATGCGTGTTATAAAAAAATAATTATTATTTATTGTTTATGCAATATTTACTTTTAATGGTCGAAAGATATCAAGCAACCTTCTAATATAATATAAAGAATATCAAGATGTATTTGAAAAAAAAATTATATATATTCTACTAAAGCATTATCCTAAAGATTGCTCAATTGATCTTCAAGAAAGGATTCAACTGCCATTTGGATCAATCTATAGCTTATTGTAAAAAGAATTGACTTTATTCAAGGAGTATATTAATAAAAATTTGGCCAAGTATTTTATACACCATAAAAAATTTCTAATAGGAGCTCCAATCTTGTTAATAGAAAAAAAAGATAGATTATTATAGTATTTTATAATAATACGACTATTAGGTGAAAAAAAAAAGAATAATTATATTATAGAGGAACTCAAATAAAAATATTTTAGTAAATTATCTTAAAAATATAGATAATAGACAAGAAGATAGTAAAAATAAAAAATTACTAATATTACCTTCTTATAAAAGAGACTTTTATTTACTTTGTATGGCCATAATCAAAGCAAAATAAATTTGATTCAAAAAAATAAATAATATAGAAATCTTTAGAAAAAAGATAAGAATATGTTTTAATAAAATTTATCTCAAAATTCTAAGAATTGATATCCAAAAAGGACCGGTTGTAAACTTGGATAAAAATTAGATCCTAAGGTATAAAACCATGTGCCTACGACAAATAGAAAGTTCTTTTATAGATCAAAGAATAGAACTTGAGAGCAAATTTTAGAAGATTTTTTTAAGCATTGGTTTTGAGTGATTGGGATAGATATTGACTTTGTAAGAGCTTTACAAACTTAAGGTTGATTTGGATGACTGTGATTCTTATGAAATAAAAAGGGATTTATATTTTTGAGCATTTTATAAGGTTGATTATAGATTTAGGTGAAATTTTATGAGTTTGTAATTATAATTGTGTTGAGTATATGCTATAAGTTTAAGCTTGATCAAATAGTTCAATTCAAGGTTATTAAAGTTCAAGTAGGTCAAGATCTCAAAAATTAGGTTTTGAAGATTAAAAAGGGTTTCTAAGATATTTAACAATCTACCAATTGAATTGAAATATGAATTTTTTATATAGATAGTAGATTTTATTTTCTATCCATTTGTAAATTTTAAAAGCAATTAAATGGTGCAAAAGAAGATATTGGCACTAAAAGATTGGCATCAAGGTTAGAGACAGAGGCCAACCTATATCTAAGTAGAATTTTGGATTTATCTTCTATTTGGTGAGTTGGATCTTCAAAATTTTTGTGCATGTTGCCAATTTATTTGTTGAAATTTAAACAAATTTTGAGTCAAAATCAATGGTTCAATCATTAGCTATTGAGGTTTTAATCTGCTATAGGATTTGTTAGGATTTTATTAGAATTTGGTTAGGATTTATTAAGGTTCATTTAGAGTTTGATTAGGATTTTATTAGGATTTATTTAAAGTATAGGATTTGATTATGATTTTATTAGGATTTATTTAAGATTTAAAATTTGACTAAAATTTGACTAAGATTTGTTTTTAGGATTTGACCAAGGTTTGATTAGAATTTGATTAAGATTTGATTAAGATTTGATTATAATTTTTATTTTTAATATTTTAAAAAGATTTTTATTTTAATATATTTTTTAGATTTTTATATTAATATTTCTTTAAAAATTCTTTATTATTTCTTTATGACTTTATTAAAAGTTTTTAAATATTTTTAAATATTTTTTTTATAGTTAGTTAAAAATTTAATTAATTAATTTTTTGATAGTTGAGTATATTTGATAATCTTAAATTTCAACTCATATATAATTCCATTAGAGGTGTGTCACTTATATAAGATTTATTCCAATAATTATCTAGTTAATATGGATACATAGAAGTAGGTAGAAGTAGATTAATTTGATAATATTTTAGAGAGAAGCTTCTCAAAAGCTTTATGGATGCAATTTCACCTTTATACATAGCTATAGGTGATTGATAGGCTAGAAACTTGGCCAATAAGTTAGCCACGTATCACACAAGTTAGTAGCTTGTAGAACAAACTAAGCACATGGTACATATATGAGAAACTTGTCTTGCAAGTTTGACATGTGTCTTACAAATTGGACATGTGTTGAAGATCCTATAAAACGTCGCCATATAGCTCTTATGTAAATAGTATATATAGAGACAAGAGTTAAGCCTTCTTCACTCTTGTCAACATCTTTCTTATTATTAGTCTTATTTCAAGAGTCTTTAGTCTTCTTGTTTTTAGCAATAGCCATTCTAAATTTAATATTATTCTATCTTTGAGTGATTTTCTATTCTTTTGAGTGATATAAGAGTGTATTGATATTTTGTTCCTTTATGATTTATGTCCTTGATACTTTGACAAGAGTGAAGATTCATTGTTCTTATTTTGTGTTTAAAAAGTGAGTAGATTATCCCATTTCTATTATTGCATTTACAGGTTGCAGACTATTCATTTTTAAACTAACATTCTTTGCTTTCTAATTTCAATTTTTTTTTCTTAAAAATGAGAGTGGATCATCTTTTATTATAAAAATATTTATTTAATATTAGAGATTGTAGATTATCCTCCTCTAATTTAAATTTTGAAGTTATTAAGTTATCTAAAATAGAAGAAAAGATCATAGATGCTACACTTAATGAAAGTAAGAATAGATTTGCAACTATCATAGATCTTCAAGATCTTTTCAAAACTTTTAGGATTGAAATTTCATGAATTGCTAATATTGGTTGTAAAAGCATTATTTCTACATTGATGGAAGAAGTCTAGAGCCTATGCCAAGAAATTCTATAGTTGAAGGAAATAAGTAAATTAGCCTTACAATCAAATCCAAGAAGCCTTGCTTCTACAAGTGTGAAGGAGGCAAAGATTAGTATGCTTGAGAATTTTGATGGAACAAGATCACAATTTTAAAGATTTTTATAACAAATCAAACTATATCTAAGGTTGCATCTTTTTAAATATCCTAATGGATTTACTCTAGTTGGATTTATAGATGCACTTCTATCTAGAAGTATTCTTTTTTAATTTGCATCTTTGATGGAAAAAGATTCACGACTTTTTTATGATTTGAATTCATTTTTTGAAGTATTTATAGCTATATTTGGAAAAAAATAATTAAAAAAAGATAGCAAATACTAAGCTCTTATTTTTACAACGAGGAACATGGTCAGCCACAATATTAACTACAAAATTCCAAAATCTTGCTTGCAATGTAGAGTGGAATAAGAAAGTCTTTATCAATCAATTTTGTTATGGATTGAAGGATAAGTTCAAAGATTTATTATTAACAATGCCAAAGCATGCTTCTTAAAATAATTTATTGCTTAAGCCATTGCATACAACAATTGATTATTTAAAAGGTGTCAAGAACATAGATTTGATTAGAGAAGAACAAGTCAATTAATGACAACAACTTTTAAGTTTTCAAAATCTCATTTAACTAAGCCAAAACCAATGCAAATTGATGGGATATGTTTTAAACCTTTCATGGAATCGGAAAAGACACAACATCATCAAGAAGATTTGTGCTTATATTGTAGAAAATCTAAGCACACTACTTAATATTGTTCAAAGGAACAACTCAATTACAAAATGAGGAGTATGGTTGCTAAAGAAGATAATGTGTTGGAAAAACTCATTTTCCAACTACAATAGGGATTGTGTAGTTGGAATCATATGCAACGTCTTATAAAGGTCCTATTCTTTTCTCACATCCTTCATTTTGTTTTACAATAGATGTATTTTTAAGACCTAAAAATCACAAAGTCTTTGTCTTATTAGATTCAAGAGCCTCAACTTGTTTCATGGACAAATAATTTGTCAAAAAACAAGAAATACCTTTAGCTAAGAAAATTAAATTTGTGCACATAGAAGTCATAAATGGTCATTTGTTGTCTTCTGGAGATATTATCTACGAGATTGTTCTTTTAAATGTAGCAACTAAAGAACATAATAGCATAGTAATATTTATTGTGATTAGATTTTTTTCCAACCTAATTATTTTAGGATTATCATGATTAAATAAATATAATCTTCAAATAGATTGAACTTCTTGTAACCTTAATTTTTTTTATAGTTTAATTCAAAAATCTATTAGTCAAGTAGATATACATAATTCTAATACATCCAAATCTTTACTAATAGGTGTAAAAGCTTTTATACATACGACAAAAAAAATATCATCTTTTATTATATATGCCATATTTATTTTAGATGCTAAAAAGACTACAAGTAATATTCCTAGTGAGTATTAAGATTTTTAAGACATTTTTGAAAAGAAGAGTGTAGATATTCTTTTAAAGTATTGACTTTATGATTGTTCAATCAATCTTTAAGAGAGAGCTCAACCACTATTTGGACCAATCTATAGTTTATCAGAGAATGAATTGGTTGCACCAAAGGAATATATTAACAAGAACTTGGTTAAAAACTTCATATGCCATTTAAAATCTCCAACAAGAGCTCCTATCGTATTTGTGAAGAAAAAAGATGGATTGTTGCAAATATACATAGATTATTAAGAACTTAATAAGATTACCATAAAAATTAGGTATCTTCTTTCTTTGATTTTAAAACTTCTTGATCAACTCTATCAAACAAAGATTTATACAAAAATAGATCTATGAGGAGCATACAACTTGATTTGTATAAAAAAAATTGATAAATAGAAGATTGCATTTTGAACTAGGTATGGGCATTTCAAATATAATGTCATACCTTTTGGACTTAGAAATGCACTAGTTGCTTTTCAACATTTTATGAATGGTATTTTTTATGAATTTCTTGATGATTTTATTATCTGGTATTTGGATGACATTTTGATCTATTCTAAGAATACAAAAGAATATAAACTTCATATTTGTTGTGTATTACAAAAAATTAGAGAAGTAAGATTATATGCCAAGATGGAAAAGTGTATTTTATACTATTCAAGTTGACTTTATTTTAGATGCAATATTATCATAAATAGAAATAAATAATAAATTCTACTTAGTAGTTTTTTATTTAAAGAAATTTTTAGCAATTAAGATTAATTACAAAATCTATAATGAAAAACTTCTTGCAATTATGGATTCTTTTCAAGAATAGTCTTATTATTTAGAAGGTACTTTTAGTCTAGTCACCTTCTATATAAACCGCAAGAATCTTGAATATTTTATGCTAGAACGTGTCTTGAATTTTTGTCAAACTTGATGAAATATGTCTTTGTCAATATTGAAGTTTATTATTATTTATTGGCCAAGAAAATAATAAGATCTGTCTGATGTCTTTTTTAGACATTCTTATCTTGCACCAAAAGAAAGAGATTTAGCTTTTAATCAATAAAGAATAATCCTTTTGAAGCCGGAGCAATTTCATCTTTGAGTAATGAAATCAACATTGACTATTCATTTAACTTTTCTTAAGTAAGTCTAGTCAAGTATGTCTTTAGACCCTTTTGTTCATGATATTAAGAACAATTCATCTAAATCTTATGATATTTCTAAGTTCAAGTTCAAAAATGATCTACTTTATTTTAAAAGACGCCTATATATTCTAAAAGGTGAAGCATGAGTACGTGCTCTTAAAGTTCATCACAATTTTTTTGCAGCAAGATATTTTGGATATAATAAGACTTTGAAACTAATATTAAAAGATTTTTGGTGGCTTCAAATGAGGAAGGCTGTTAAAAAGTTTGTATTGTCGTGCAATATTTGTTCAAGATTAAAAACTCCTCGTCATCAATCTTACAAAATTTTTCAATGATTATCTATACCAAAATAATCTTGGTCTTTTATTTCTATAGATTTTATCATAGATTTTCCAAATTCAAGTTCATATGATTTTATATTTGAGATTGTAGATTATTTTATAAAGATATCCCATTTTGTATCATGTACAAAATCTATTATACATGAAAAAAAAATAAAACTCTTCTTTGATAATATCTATTGCTATCATGGATTATCAAAGAATATTATATAAAATAGAGGGATGCAATTTGTATCAAGATTTTAGAGAACCTTTTTTTAAAATATTGAGGATGGACATAAAACTTTCTTTAATTTTTCACCCTCAAACTGATGGATAAATAAAACGGATGAATCGAATTTTAGAGCAATATTTGAGGTATACTATCATCTGTCATTAAGATGATTAGACAACTTTTTTGCCATTAGTAGAATTTGCTTATAATAATTTAATATATTTTTTTATTTAATAAATTCTATTCTTTGCCAATTATAGTTATCATCTATAATTTAATACTTTTAGCTTTTCAAAAGCTCTTAATCTTATAGCAAAAGATTTGACAAATTGATTGTCAAAGCTACATGCAATAATGAAGGTATAATTAAAAGAAGCTCAAGAATGATAAAAGATCAATATAGATGTCTATTATAAGAAATAGTCTCAATTCCACGTGGGCAATAAAATATAATTACTTTATTATAATATCAATACTATTCATCCTTATGACAAGCTGAATCATTGTAGGCTTAGACTATTTTTGATTTGTGAGCAGATTAATCCAATAGTTTATCAATTACACTTACCAAAATCTATGAAGATCCATCATGTATTCTACATATTATTATTTGAGTCATACAAGACAATGGATATATAAAGAAGAAGATAAATGCCACTGCCTTCTATAGAAATAGACAACAATAAAGAGTTTGAAGTGGAAGAGGTCTTAGATTCAAGACACCCTTGAAATTGGCAAAAATATCTTATATATTGGCATGGATATGATATTATTGAACACACATGTGAGCCATTTAGGAATCTAGTAAATGCATTAATAAAAGTCAATGTATTTCATTGACAACATCCATCAAAATCAAGATGAAGAGATAAAAAAAACTTTGCAACAAAACAAAGCAGATTCAATAGAGGTTCCATCCTATCTTGTATCATTTTTTTCTATTTCTTTGAATTTGTTTATGTCAAAGAGATAGAGAATCAACAACCGGCAAATTCAGCTCAAAGGCCATCCTTTGCTGATTTACTATACAATACATTACAACTATCACAACCTTTAAGACGATAGAATAGAGATGAAGATCCTCAAGAATGACATGTTCTTTCTTAAATTGATGGTGAGACACAATCTATTTGGTATCATGACCTTGGAAGAGACTCCTAATGTTTAGTGATACTTTTAGAAGTAGGAATTATTCTTCATGGTATTCCAAATATTTTTTTTGAAAGAAGTTATGAAAGCTTTAATATTAATTAAATAATAGGATGGTCCTCTTATCCTAAAGTAGCATATTATCAATGGCTGAGAAGACCTATCAATCACCTTTGAAGAGAATAAAGATCAAAATATATAGCAAATACAATTTGACATATCTTGGACTTCTTCAACACATTATCACCATTCCTCAAGGAATTTGTTTCTAAAAAGGATGATAATATTACAGACATAAGATTTATTCTAATAATTATCTAGTTAATATGGATAGATAGAAGTAGATAGAAGTAGATTAATTTGATAATATCTTAGAGAAAAACTTCTTGGAAGCTTTATAGATGCAATTTTACCTTTATACATGGCTATATGTAATTGATAGGCTTAAAACTTGGCTAACAAGTTAGCTACATATCACACATGTTGGTAGTTTGTAGAACAAATTAAGTATGTGGCACATATATGAAAAACTTGTCTTGCAAATTTGACACGTGTTTTATAAATTTGACATATGTTGGAGGTCTTATAGAATGCTACCACGTAATTTTTAGGTAGGAGTAGGTGCTTGAATTTAAGGTGTACAAATTGTACCTACTGTCACTCTTTTGAGGATTGGAAGAGTTGTATGAGAGCTTTTGGAAATCGAAAGATGCGACTAGAGAGGTGATTTCAAGTTCTATATCTAATATAGAAGATTTATTACATTTGAAATTCTAAAGAAGGAGATATTGGGAGTCAAAGATAACAGATCAAATTCCAAGGTAGTAAGTGGGCCGTTTTGTTGATAGTGATGGGATTTTCCATATCTAAGTTTCTGGACGAATTTTTATCTAAAAATTTCTAAGAAGATGAATTATTATACTAAGAAGCTATAAATCAAAGTTTTATATTATTTGAACTTTTAGATTGTGAGATATAGAGAATTTAGTATATGGGTATTTGTAAACAAGGGTTTGAAGCTATTGCTAGGATTTTGGCAATATTTAAAGATTGCTAAAAAATCAACAATTGAAATTTGTAGTAGTAGTTGTAAAGATTACATCAGTACTTAATATAAAATTTGAATGAATTTGAAAAATTAGATTAAAAATTATAAATTAATGAAATTTGAAAAAAATTCCCTCCCTGTAGATGAATGAGGGTTTAGAGTATTTTGTTATAATTTGAGTTTTTTTGTAAGACAAGGCTTATATATTGGGTGTAATAGTCCTATAAAGAAATATTTTATATATATTTGGAGATTTTACTATACTTGAATCCTGATTGAATAATTAGTGGTAGCTAGAAGCCTAGCGCTTTTTTGAGGCAAATTCTCTCTACAGTGATAGCATTTAATATTTTTTGAGATTTATTAATCATTATTGGATTTTTATCAAGGATTTTTTTCAAGATGTAGTTCTATTTACATGTTTGACTATCAAAGACATAAATTATAAAGAAACAAAATATCAATATATTCTCGTGTCACTCAAAAGAATAAAAAATCACTAAAAGATGGAATAATATTTAAACTAGAATGGCTATTGCCATAGATAAAAAGATTAGAAATTCTTGAAATAAGACAAAGAACAAGAAAGACGTTGATAAGAGTGAAAAATGCTTCACCCTTATTTCTATATATATTATCTACCTAAGAACTACATGGCAGCTGTTAGAGATATAAGATAATAAGTTAGCAAAAAGACAAGGAAAAGATTATAGAATTAGAATGATTTCAAGAACAAAGAACTAAATAATTGATAAGAACAAAGAAATATATTGATATCAAGAAACAATACAATACTTTGGATTGCTCTAAGATTTGTATTGGCAAGACTGAGGTGTATCTCAATCTTGCTTCTTATTTATACTATAAGGCCTATATCTTATTGAATCTTTTAAAAATATCTTAAAAGATTTTAGAAGATTGAAGAAGGTTTTAGAAAACTGAGGTAAGTTTTGAAAAACTAAAGAAGGTTTTAAAAGATTCTAGAAGACTACAGAAGGTTCTAAAAGATTATGAAAGATTCTAAAAAAATTATAGAAGATTTTAGAATGTAGTGACTTGAAGTATGTCCATGACATCACCTCCCCTTCTAATGAAAAGTTCTACAAGGAGCCGAAGTGATTTGATGATTAAATCACATATGTAAGAAATCTAAAATTTATTGAAATAAAGAAGTAATATATTCTGTCTTTTGTTCGTTGGTTACCAATTCAAAAGGACCTTTGAAGCGGCATTGATGGCCTCTTGATATAACTTTTATTGTACTAATGTTCCATCTAAGAATCTGCTCTTTGTTATAACTTTTAAAGCATCCTCCAAATATAATTTTTAGTCCACTTAGAGTCATCCTTCCAACTTCAAAGAATATTATCAAAGCTTGCACATTTGAATTAAGATTTTTGTGATGAGGTCATACCTCCAAAGATTTCAAATGTGGTTTTATTTAATATTGGAATATTTCTTCTTTGCCTTCTTCATATTCTTCAAATCTAGTAGATTATAAAAGTTGTACTTCTTCACTAGCCACTTATGTGGCAAAAGAGTCTTCTGATTCTTGTTCATCCAAGTTCCTCAAAACACAAGGATTTGACATAGTAACTAAGAAGTATTTGGTAGTTCAAGACAAAAACTCACTCAATTTATTTGGTATAAAATTGTAAATAGTCTAAATCTTTGATAATCTAATTTTTGTAATGATTGATTTATTTGTATATTTTATCAAAGTAGCTAGACACAATCTCCTACCTCAAACTTTGGTTGGTTCTTGCAATGAATGTCTGTATAGTCTTTATTTTAATCTTGAGCCATTTGCAGTTGGAATTTTAATTTTTCATAGATGACTTTTAAATAGATAGTTTGATTTTCTATAACAAGACTTTTCACATCTTCAATTTAAAATGGATCTACTCTAGAGTGGTATTTATAGTTTAAAACAAATAGAATTTACTTTATTAAAGAATATTCAATATTATTATATATAAATTTAGCCAAATATAGGACGTCCATTCAATCATCTTGTTAGTAATTTATATTGCAATAAAGATATTATTTCAAGATCTAATTCATGTATTTTGTTTAACTATTGATCTAAGGATGATAAGTTGATGAAAGATTGATCTTGGCTTTCAAAAGTTGAAATAGTCTTTGTAAAAATTTGATACAAATTGTGGTGCTTGCTCCAAAATGATGTCATTTAGAAAGCCATGTATTTGATAAATATTATCAATAAAAAACTTGGCTATTTCCTCTTCAAAAATAATCTTGTTGTATGGGATGAAATGTATCATCTTTGTAAGACAATCTATCACTACAAAAATTAAGTCTTTTCTATTAGAAATCAGGAGGTTTGTAATGAAATCTATGGATAACAATTGTGATGGGCCTTTAAGAATTAGAAGTAGTTGGAGAAGTCTATATGATTGGTGTCTTGGAACCTTTACTTGGGGACAAATTTCACATAATTGGATGAATTCTTTCACCAATTTCTACATTTGAAGCCACCAATAATCTCTTGATATTGATTCTAAGGTCTTATTGAAGCCAAAATATCCAAGTGCTGGAAGGTCATGTCATGCTTGAAGAATTTGAAGTCTTGCAGGACTTAGAGGAATATACAAGAAATCCTTAAAATACAACAATCTATCTTCAAACTTAAAATTATTATTTTCTTCTACTAGCGCATTATTTAAATATTGTTGAATATTATCCACAAATAGATTTGTCTTCATTGCTCTTTGGATTTCTATTTTGAAAGCTGTATTTGTATAAATAAATATTGTTAGTATCTTCAATTGTAAATTGGATGGCTTCAACATGATTGATTTTTATTGATCTAATATAATGTCTCTTATTCTTGATATAAGGTATGACCATCAAGAAAGAACATCTAATTTTTTTTGAAGTTTTTTCAAACAATATGTAATCACAAAATTAAACTAAGATAATGATATATTCTATTATACTTGACGGCAATTCAAAATTCAGACACTCATAAAAAACTCTTAGTTTTTGTAATCAATGTATACTATAATCTTATGTTGAGTCCCTTCCAATAGATGGTGTTATTTTTTAAAAGCATTAACAATTGCTAATAATTTTTTATTATAGATCTTGTAATTGATCTCTGCAATTAAAATTTTTTTAGAGCAAAATGCTATCAGATGAAGTTGACCATCATTACCAATTTAAGATAGCACAAATCTAAATTCAAAATCTGAGGCATTTATTTCTAGAATGAATGATTTTATTGAATTTGTATGGAAAAGTATAGGAGCTAAAGTGAAAGATTTTTTTAGCTTTTTGAATGATTCTTCAATCTTATTCTTCCAAATAAATTTCTCCTTGCTTATCAATTGTATTAATAGAGTTACAATCTTGAAATAATCCTTGATGAAGATTTTGTAAAAATTTATAAATCCCAAAAAATATTGTACATCTTTAATTGATGATAGTTGTTTCTATTCTATAATAATTTTTATCTTCTTTGAATCTATAGAAATCCAATTTTTAGATGCAATATATTCCAAAAACTTGATTGATGGTTGATAGAAAGAGCACTTTTTTAATTTGGCATACAATCCATTTTCTTGTAATTTTTCTAATATCATATGTATATGATAATTATATTCTTATTTATTTTTAGAAAAGATTAAGATATAAATGACTACAAAGTCATTTAAGTATTTCTACAAGATATCATTCATTATTTGTTGAAAGATTGTAGATATATTTGTAAGTCTAAAAGGCATAATATTGTACTTAAAATATCCATACCTTGTATGAAATACCATCTTCTATCGATCTCCTTCTTTGATCCTAATAAGGTTGTAGGCACATTTCAAATCAATCTTTGTAAAAATCTTTGCTTATTCTAAATATTCTAATAATTTTGAAATTAATAATAATGGATAGTAATTTCTTATTGTTAATTTATTTAGACCTCAACAGTCAACACACACATGTAAAGAACCATCTTCTTCACAAACAAGATAGGAGCTTTTGCAAGTGATTTTGAATATCTAATAAAATTCTTTATTAGATTTTCATCAATAAATTCTTGCAAGGCTATAAACTTTGTCTGTAAGAGATTATAAATTAGACCAAATAGACATTGAACTCTATCTTATAATTTGATTACATAATCATAAGGATGGTGTTTTAATAATATGTCTGTTATTTTTTTTATTTTTTTTTAAATATATCTTCAAGATTATGGTATTGATTAAGAATATCTTTTTTTAATTATCCAATTGGATCTTTTATTAGAGTAATATACAATATAAATGTAGCTCCTTTCTTTGCTGCTTGCATAAATGCTTTAATTTCAAGAAATGAAGTAGTACCTTATTTCTTCTTTTGATGTTTGGATCTTGAAGAAATCTTTTACAAATTTCAATCAAAATCAGGATTATGTAATTTAAATCAAGGGAGTCAAATAATAATAGGATTTATTGAACATTGAATAATATTGAAGACAATATGTGATACTTGATCTCCTAATACCACTTCCAATGGTTGGATTTCTTCAATAATATCCCTTAATACAAGATTTTATCCATCAATGACTTCATTTGGTGCATGATGAGTCTTCTTTACAAGTACTAAGTTATATTTGGTTACAAAATTTTTATCCATAAAGCATGTTGAGGCTCCAATATCTAAAAGGATTTTAGTAGAAATCACATGTCTTAAGATTCTTATATGTATAAGAAGTATAAAACAGGAAGTTGGATCCACAGATAAAAAGAGATTTTTTTCTAGTATTGTAGAATTGAGGGTGTCTAATTACAAGGTCCTTATTGTAACTAGATGTCATTATGTGGTGTGATCTTCAATCTTGGAATATATTAGGTACTTGGCTATAGAAAATTTATTTGCAATTTATTGGCAAGACTTCATTAAGTGCTTTGTCTTTAATGAAAAAGACAAATAATATAATAATATTATAAAAAAAAATTATATTAGTAAATCCCTCTTATATTCAAATAAGTTTGTACATAAAGTCCTTCTATAGCATATAGAAAAATATTAACATCTTTTTCTTTATAGAATCTCAAGTAATCAATTGATGATAAGTTAGATTGCCAATAACCTTCAAGAAAAATCCATAATCTCTTTCAAAAATTCCATCTTTATATCAAAATTTTATTATAATTTCAAATATTTAATTTTCCTTCTCTATAAAATCTTGGCTCCTAAAAAATCCCTTTAGTTTGTACAAAAGGCTCAAATTGCAATAAAACCCTTTAATAGCTTATTCACCTATAAGGATTTATTTCTTTTTAAACTTTAGAGTTCAATAACTCTTGATCTAGCTATTCAAATTTTATGAAATTTTGTCCAAAATGTAGATAATATTCTTAAGTTTTAATAAAAAAGAAAATAAATTATAAATTTATTTTCAATCATTTGATATTTTAAAAATCCTAGCAAGTGCTTAAAATCCTAATTCAGAGATACCTTAGTATTATTTTCTTCATATCTTACAAATCCAAAATTCTAATGCCTCCAAATTTTTGTATACAGTCTTATGATATGAACATATATACTTTTCAAAATTTTGAGCTAAAAACTTATCAAATTGTCTAAGATATAGCTCAAAACATAACTACTAATTGAGTAGGGTTATTTATTGCCCTTTGATTATAAGTATTTACTTCAACTTCCAATATCTCTTTTATCTTGGCTTAGATTTTATCAAACCATTTGCAAAAAAATAGCAAAAAAAGTGTATTTTCCAATCCCAATTGCCGATCTTCTATTGCTTTTTGTATGTGCAAGTTATGCTCAAAAGAATAATAATAGATATAATTTTAATAATTCAACTTTGAGCACCTATATCTCCTTCATAAAAAGTTCAAAGCACACAATTTTTGCACCAAAACCATAGTCAAAAACCTAAACTGGCTGATCTTAGCATTTGATATTTGAATACTTTTAAAAAAACAAATCCTAATCTCTAATAAGCCTTTAGACAGCCTCCTTAAAGCCCATTGGGCATGATTTTTAGCTAATAGGAATAGAAACTTCTATCATCTATCTACATTCATCTATATGAATGACCTAACCACTCCTTTTTACATTAAAAATTCCTTTTTAATCTTTTTTTTAACAAGATTTATATAATATGTGTTCTAAATATCAAATATAAGAAATAAACAAGATCTTAAGGATTACCAATGTCTAATAAAGGTGACTAAAGATATATAAAAGTTGTTATCATAATAAAATCAATTTCAAAAGTCACTATTAAAAAAAAAAAAAAAAAAAAAAAAAATTGTGTAAATCTCAATAATAGCCTTTTTAATGGATCCCTTCTAAATTAACAATCTAATCAAATTTTGTAACTAATAAAAATCCATTGATATGGCTCTCACTTAGCTATGTAATAAATTATATATTAAATATACATATATAATATTTTCACATAGTCGCCAAACCACAATACAACAATGTCTTTGTTTCTTAGCTTTTCCAATTCAGATATTATACCTTAAGCCTTGAATTGTCTAGACTTGTTTGGACAATTTGCTATCTTGTAATTAAGTCTTTCACAATATAGATATAGATTCTTTTATCGACATTATTGTAGTATAATTACTTATAATATATAAAAATTAATTAAAACATATAATATGCTTATAAGTTCTAATATGTCTTAGAATGGTTAGTAAAGTGTTTAAAAGAATTGATGTGAAAAATCTTATTTCGATTTTTTTTTACTTAGTTTGATTATGGTGTTTGAATTATATTGAACCTAAATATATAATATGAAGCCTTGAGAGGAAATTGGAAGCCAAAGATAAAGAATTAAACTACTAAGAGGCTTATTTGGAAGGATAAAAGTAAAGAATAGATGAATGAAGGCAAGGAGTGAAGTTTTTCATTTCTATTGGTCAATGGTTATATCCAATAGGCTTTGAGGAGGCTGCTTGCAACAAGAACAAGGATTTTGGCAACTTCAAGGAGAGCATTCAAAAATCAAAGATTATAATTATAAATCTTGTATTTTATACTATAATTTTGGTATAAGAATTAAGAGATTTGGAATTTTTATGAGGAAGGAGTAGATGCTTGAATTTAAGGTGTACAAATTGTACCTATTGTCACTCTTTTGATTATACAAGGAATTTTATGAAGGCTTTTGGAGATCAAGAAGTGCACTAGAGAGGTGATTTTAAGATCTACATTTGATGTGGAAGAATTTCTACATTTAAAATTTTGAAGAAGGAGATATTGGAAGTCAAAGACAGCAAATTGAATTCCAAGGTAGTAAGTAGACTGTTTTATTGATAGTGATGGATTTTGCCATATCTTGAGCTATCAGATGAATTTTTATCTAAAAATTTCTAAAAAGGTGTATTATTATATTAAAAAATTATATGTTAGAATTTCATAATATTTGGACTTTTAGTTTGTGAGATATAAAGAACTTAATACATGGGTATTTGTAAATAAGGGTTTGAAGCTATTGTTAGGATTTTGACAATACCTAAAGATCAATAATGAATCAATAGTTGAAATTTGTGGTGATAGTTTTTAAGAGTATATTTGTACTTTATGAAAATTTTGAGTAGATTTAAATAATTGGATTAAAAATTAAGGATTGTTGAAATTTAGAAAAAATTCCCTTCTTATAGAGGAATGAGGATTTTAGAATATTTGTGATATTTTGAGTGTTTTTAAGAAATAAGGCTTATGTATTAGGTGTAATAGGCCTATGAAGAAATCTTTTATATAAATTTGAGAGTTTTATTATATTTGGATCTTGATTGAATAATTAGTCATAGCTAGAAGCTCCGCGCTTTTTTGAGGCAAATTCTCTCTACCACGACAACATCTTATCTTTTTTGCTAGTATTAATAGCTTAAATTGAGTTGCATCAATGTGCATGAATTTAGGATAAATTAATGGCTTCTTTAATATTTTTAAAGATATAGCAAATATACCTTAATAGATATTGTTGAAAATTGATCACTTCTCTTGTCGTAATTCAAATAGGCAATTGTCACAAGTAATAGCTTGAAACATGAGTTCTTTTAAGCTTTCAACTCTTAGTATTGTGATTAATAAATTTTTCACATTGTCTTTTAGGCCATAACAAAATTGAGTCATAAAAGCCTTATTATTTTGATCACTATCACAAGTAAGTTCTTGAAATTTTGCAGCATAAATTGTAGTTGAATATTATTCTTGTCATAAGTTTTGAATCTTCTTTTTTGCTATCCTCTTCTAATTACTATCTCCAAATGCAATAATAAATCTTTTTATAAAAGCTTCCAAATTATATAAGATTAGAGAATTCTTTTTCAATAGTGGAATAAACCATGATTGAATACTTTTTAATAAAAAGGTGCCTACAAAAGCAACTTAAGTGAATCCATGTGGATAACAAGAAGGATATAATTATAAATAAAGCTATACTTGTTGCACAAAACTTCAAAAGTTGGAACTTGTTCCATCAAATTTATCAAGCATATTAGCCTTTGGATCCTTCATGACAACCCTTGGAGTTTTTAGAGGGATTATGTACATACCTTGTCTATTGCATGCTTCCCTCAATTGAATAATCTCTTATTGCAAATTATGAATCTCTCACTTAGTTTCTTTACATACTTGCTCCATTTGCAATTTTTTTTGCAGATTGCAAAAAAAATGTTATTTCTTTTTATATAATATTAAAAAGAGCTCAAAGGTCTATAGCACTTACTACTCTATTCTTTGTTTATGAAGATGCACCTCCCATAATTTGATCTACTTTTATATTAATAAAAAAAAAATCAGCAATTTATTAATGAAATATTTTTTATATAGATAAAAAATGTCTTTAAATAATGTTAATTTAGAAGAGGATAATTTGCAACCTCTAAAATATAATGATATATCCTTAAAAAGAAATAATTCAATCTTTCTAAAAAAAGATCAAATTGCAATAAATAAATATATTAATCTAAAGGAAGATAATTTGTATCCTTCTAAAATACAATACTATCTTCAAGAAGAGAGGTCATCCATTCTCTATTAAGAAATCAAAGCTCTGATATGATTACTTAGAAAATCTTGTTAAATTATCAAAGATGCAAGAAACAGATTAGTAAAGAGACAAAGAAAAGATTACAAAACTAAAATGATTTTAAGAATAATAAATTAGATGGTTGACAAGAATAAAAAATTAGATAGTTGACAAGAATAAAAAATTAGATGATTGATAAGAACAAAAAATTAGATTGATATCAAGAAACAAGAGAGTACTTTGGATTGCTCCAAGAATTGTGTTGACAAGACTAAGGTGTACTTCAGTCTTACTTCTTATTTATACTACAAGGCTTATATATTATTGAATCTTTTAAGAATATCTTAGAAGATTTTAAAAAATTGAAGCAAGTTCTAAAAGACTAAAGAAGGTTTTAAAAGATTCTAGAAGATTGAAAAAGATTCTAGAAGGTTTTAGAATATTATATAAGATTTTTAAAAACTACAAAAGATTTTAGAATGTGATGACTTGAAGTATGTCTATGACAATAGCATTCTATAGGACCTCCAACACATGTCTAATTTATAAGACACATATCAAGCTTATAAGACAAGTTTTTCACATGTGCATTACATATTTAGCTTGTTCTATAAGCTATTAATATGTACAACATGTGGCTAACTTATTGGCTAAGTTTCTAATCTATCAATCACTTATAGATATGTATAAAGGTAAAATTATATCTATATAGCTTCTAAGAAGCTTATGTATAAGATATTATCAAATTAATCTATTTTTATTTATTTCTATTTACATAATTATTAGAATAAATCTTGTATCAATGACATTACTCCTCCTTCTAAAAACAAGTTCCACAAAGAGTGGTGATTACATATTGAAGAAATCCAAGATGCGCCAAATTGTATTTGCTACATACTCTAATCTTTATTTCTTTTTAAGATAGTTGATAGGTCCTCTCAGCCATTAATATTGTCTCATACAAGAATAAAAGGACTATCTTGATATTAAATCATTGTTTAAGCCTTCATAACTTCCTTCAAAGCAAAAATTTCAAACACTATTAAGAGTAATTCCTACCTCTAAAAGTATAATAAAAAAATTTGAGTCTCTTCGAAGGTTATGATATCAAACACATTATACCTTGCTATTAATCCAAGGAATAACATGTCATTCTTGAGGATCTTCATCTCTATTCTATTATCTTGAAGGTTGTAATAGTCATAATTTCTCATCCAATAAATCATCAAATGATAGCTTTTGAGTTGAGTTTGTTAATTGTTGATTCTTCATCTCTCTAGCGCTAAAAAATTCAAAAGAATAACAAAAAATAATACAAAATAGAATAAAATCTCTATTGAACTTGTTTTGTTTTATAGCAAAGATTTTATTTATTTATTTATCTTATTTTTGATGGATGTTGTCAATAAAGTGCATTGACTTTAGCTAATGCATTTGTTAGATTCTTAGATGGCTCCCATATATATTTCTTAATATCATATTTGTCCTAATGTACAAGATATCCCAACCTATTTTGACACCGCCTTGAATTTAAAACCTCTTTTACTTCAAAATCTTTATTGTTCTCTATTTCTATAGAAGGCAATGGCATTTGTCTACTTTCTTGTATATCCATTATCTTGTATGATTCAAGCAGTGACACATAAAATATAGGATGGATTTTTATAGATTTTGATAGATATATACAATAAATAATTGGATTGATTTGTTCATAAATTGAAAATAGTCCAAGCCTATAATAACTTAGCTTGTCACAAGGACAAATAGTCTTGATATTACGACAAAGTAATCATACATTATTGCCCATATAGAATTGAAGTTATTTCTTGTGATATACATCTGCATTGATCTTTTGTCATTCTTGAATTTTTTTTAATTATGCCTTCAATGTTGCATGTAAATTTGACAATTGATTTGGCAATCTTTTGCTGAAGGATTATCAGCTTTTGAAAAGTTAAAAGTATCAAGTCATGGATGGTAACTATAATTAATAGAAAAATAAAGTTTATTGAATAGAAAAATATATCAAGTTATTGTAAGCAAATTCTACCAATGGTAAAAGAATTGTTCAATTATCTAAATGATAGTTGATGGTACACCTCAAATATTACTCCAAAACTTGATTTATCCATTCCATTTTCCTATCAATTTGAAGATAGAAAGCTAAAGATAATTTTATATCCACTTTCAATATTTTGAAAAGATATTTTCAAAATCTTCATACAAATTGTGTGCCTCTATTTGATATAATATCCTTTAATAATCTATGATAGCAATAGATATTATTAAAGAAGAGTTTAGGTATTTCTTTATTTATAAAAGTTTTTGTATATGATATAAAATATGCCATCTTGGTGAAACAATCTACAATCACAAATATAGAATCATATGAATTTGAATTTGGAAGGTCTATGATAAAATCCATAGAAATAAAAGACCAAGATTGTTTTGATATAGGTAATAGTTAGAAAAGTCCTTAAAATTGATGAGAAGGAGTTTTTGATCTTGAACAAATGTTGCACAACTATACAATCTTTTTAATAGCTTTTTACATATGAAGCGACTAAAAATCTCTTAATATTAGTTCCAAAGTCTTATTATATTCAAAATGTCATGCTATAGGAAAGTTGTATCGAGCTTCAAGAACACATAGTTATATTTCATCTTTTAGAATATATAAGCATCTTTCAAAATAGAATAGATCATTCTTGAGCTTGAATTTAAAAGTATCATGAGACTTAGATGAATTATTCTTATTATCATGAAGAAGAGGATTTAAAGACATACTTAATTGAATTTGCTTGAGAAAAGTTAAATCAATAGTCAATATTGATTTTATTGTTCAAAGATGAAATTACTTTGACTTCAAGACAATTGTTATTTATTGATCAAAAGTTGAATTTCTTTCTTTTGATACAAGATAAGAATGTCTAGAAAAGACATTAGACAAACCTTATTATTTTCCTAGCCAATAAAGGATTATGAACTTGAATCTTGACAAAGATATGCTCCAGCAAGTCTGACAACAATTCAATATGTATGCTGATATGAAATATTTAAGGTTCTTGTGAGATATATATATATTTGGTGATTGAACTAAAAGTTTTTTTTAGAAAATGATGCCATTTTAAAAAAGTATCCATAATTACAAGAAGTTTTTTTTATCATGGATTTTATAGTTGATCTCTACTGTAGAAAATTTCTTAGAATAAAAAGCTATTAGGTGGAATTTATCATTTGCTCCTATTTGTGATAATATTATATCCAAAGCAAAGTCTGATGCATCTATTTCTATAAAAAAATACCTTGAAAAAGTCAATACAATATAAGATTGGTGCAGAAATAAAAACTATCTTCAAAGCTTCAAACAATACTTTTTCTTCTTTTCTCCACTCAAGTTTGTCGTTACAAGTTAAATGTATAAGTGCAACTGTAATTTGAAAAAAGTTTTTGATGAAAATTCATTAGTAATTGGCAAATTCTAAAAAACATTACACATCTTTTACTGTTTTTGGAATCTTTGAATCTTTGATTGTATAGACTTTTTTAGGATCCATCTTGAAACCATTATTCAAAATGATGTATTCTAAGAAGTCAATTTGAATAGTACGAAATACACACTTTTCTATCTTGGTATATAATTCTATATCTCTAAGTTTTTATAACATAGAACAAACATGAAATTTATATTTTTTTATATTTTTAGAATAGATTAAAATATCTTCTAAATAGAAAATAACAAAATCATCAAGAAACTTATAAAAAATATCATTTATAAGATCTTAAAAAATAGCTGATGTATTTGTGAGTCCAAAAGTCATGACATTATATTTGAAATGTCTATATCTAATTCAAAATACAGTCTTCTATTCATCACCTTCTTTGATATGGACCAAGTTGTATGTTCCTCACAAATCTATTTTTGTATAGATCTTTGCTTGACTAAGTTGATCAAAAAGTCTTAAAATCAAAGATAAAGGATACTTATTCTTGATAGTAATCTTGTTAAGTCCTTAATAATCTATGCATGTCTGCAATGATTCATCTTTTTTCTTCATAAATAAGACAAGAGCTCCTATTAGAGACTTTAAATGGCATATGAAATTCTTAGCCAAATTCTTGTTAATATATTCTTTCAATACAGCCAACTTATTTTATAATAAACTATAGATTGGTCCAAATTGTAGTTGAACTCCCTCTTGAAGATCAATTGAATAATCATAAGGTTGATACTTTAGAAGAATATCTATAGTTTTATTTTCAAAAATACTTTAAAAATCTTAATATTGCTTAGAAATACCACTTATAGTCTTTTCAGCATTAAAAATAGGTATGGAATATATAACAAAAGATGATCTTTCTTTTTCTACATGTATGAAAGCTTTTGTATCTATTAGTAAAGATTTGGATGTACTAGAATTATGTATATCTACTTGATTAATAGATTTTTGAATTAAACTATGAAAAAAATCAAGATTAGAAGAAGTTCAATCTATTTAAAGATTATATTTATTTAATCATGATAATCCTAAAATAATTAGGTTGGAAAAAAATCTAATCATAATAAATATTACTATGCTATTATGTTCTTTAGTTGCTACATTTGAAAGAACAATCTCGTAGATAACATCTCCAGAAGACAACAAATGACTATTTATGACTTCTATGTGCATAAATTTAATTTTCTTAGCTAAAGGTATTTCTTATTTTTTGACAAATTATTTGTCTATGAAACAAGTTGAGGCTCTTGAATCTAATAAGATAAAGACTTTGTGATTTTTAGGTCATAAAAATACATCTATTATAAAACAAAGTGAAAGATCTAAAAAGAGAATAAGACCTTTATAAGGTGTTGCACATGATTTCAGCTGCATGGTCCCTATTATAGTTGGAAAAATTCATTTTTTGACATATTATCTTCTTTAGCAACCATACTCCTTATTTTGTGATTGCATTGCTTTTTTGGACGATATTAAGCAGTGTACTTAGCTTCTCTACAATATAAGTACAAATCTTCTCGATAATATTGAGTCTTTTTCAATTCAATGAGGTTTAAAACATATTCCATTAATTTGTATTGATTTTGGCTTAATCAAATAAGTATATGAGAACTTAAGAATTGATGTTATTAATTGACTCATTCTTCTCTAGCCAAATATATATTCTTGGTATTTTAAGAATAATCAATTATTACATGTAATGGCTTGAGCAATAAATTATTCTAAGAAATTTGCTTTTAGTATTATTAGTAATAAATCTTTGACCTTATTCTTCAACCCATAACAAAATTGATTGATAAAGATTTTGTCATTCCTCTCCACATTGCAAGCAAGATTTTGGAATTTTATAACATATGTTATAGCTGATCATGATCCTTGCTATAAAGATAAGAATTTGGTGTGTACTACCCTCTCTTAATCATTTTTTCTAAATATAGCCATAGACACTTCAAAAGATGAATTCAAATCATAAAAAAGTCATGAATCTTTTTCCACCAAAGATACAAATCAAAAAAGAGCACTTCCAAATAGAAGTGCATTTATGAATCTAACTTGAGTAAATCCATTAGGATATTTAAAAAGATGCAACCTTAGATATAACTTAATTTATTATAAAAATCTTTAAAATTTTGATCTTCTTCTATCAAACTTCTCAAGCATATTAATCTTTGCCTCTTTTACACTTGTAGAACAAGATTTCTTGGATTTGATTGTGATGCCAATTTACTTGCTTTTTGCAATTGTACTACTTCTTTGCATAGGCTTTGGACTTCTTCTATAGATATAGGAATAGTATTTCCATAATTGATATTAATAATTTATAAAATTTATATCCTAAGAATACTGACAAGTTCTTGAAGATTTATGATAGTTGCAAATCTATTCTCACTTTTGCTAAAAAAAAGTATCCATGATCTTTCCTTCTATCTTAGATAACTCAATAACTTGACAATTTAAATTAGAAGAGGGTAACCCGCAACCTTTAATATCAAAAAAGAATTTCTACAAAGAGAGATGATTCATTCTCTTTTAGAAAAAAAAATTAAGATTAAAAAACAAAGAATATTAATTTAAAGGTGGATAGTCCGCAATCTTCAAACATAATAATAGAAGTGGAGTAATCCATTTACTTCTTAAATATAAAATAAAAATAATAAATCTTCATTCTTGTCAAATTGTCAAGGACATGAATGACAAAGGAACAAAATATCAATATACTTTTATGTCATTCAAAAGAATATAAAATTATTTAAAGATAGAATAATACTAAAATTAGAATAGCTATTATCAAAGACAAGAAGACTAGAAACTCTTGAAATATGATTAAAAATAAGAAAGGCATTGATAAGAGTGAAGAAGGCTTTACTCTTGTTTCTATATATATTATCTACTTAAAAGTTATGTGGCGACATTCTATAGGACCTCTAATATATGTCCAATTTATAAGACACATGGCAAACTTGTAAGACAATTTTTTTATATATATGCCATGTATTTAGCTTGTTTTACAAACTACCAATATATGCAATACGTGGCTAACTTGTTGGCCAAGTTTTTAGCCTATCAATCACCTATAGACATGTATAAAGGTGAAATTGCATCTATGAAGCTTTTAAGAAGCTTTTATATAAGATATTATCAAATTAATCTATTTTTACTTATTTCTATCTAGATAATTATCAAAATAAATCTTTTATATATGATATTGATTTGTAAAGATGAACTTAAGTAGAGCAAACAAGTTAAAGTAGCATTTCAAGTTTTAAAGATAACTTTTATTATAAAACTAATCTTATATCAAGTTGACTTTTCTAAGTCATTTTATATAGAAATAAATATATTGGACATTGTATTGGATGTAATGTTGTTACAAATGGAAGTAAATGACAAACTTCACAATATAATTTTTTATTCAAATTTTTTTTCAACAATTAAGATCAATTATGAGATCTATAATATAAAACTTCTAGCAATTGTGAATTCATTTTAAGAATGGTGTTATTATTTAAAATATACTTTTAATATAATAAAATTTTATTTTGATAATAAAAAGCTAAAGTATTTTTTGTTAACATATATTTTGAAATGTCACCAAGTCCATTAGAACATGTCTTTGCCAAGATTTGTATTCAATATTACTTATTGGCTAAAAAAAAATAGGATTTGTCAGAAGCCTTATCTATACACTCTTATCTTATATCAAAAGAAAGAGAAGTAGTTTATAATTAATAACAAAGAATTCTTTTGAAATCCAAAAAATTTCATCTTTGAGCTATACAATGAACAATGCTAGTTGATTCAACATTTTTAATCAGATTGATTCAAGTATGTTTGTGAACCTTTTTGTATATGATATTAAAAAAAATTCTTTTAAGTCTCATGATACTTCTAAATTTGAATTTAAAAATAATCATTTCTATTTTAAAAGATGCTTATATATTTTAAAAGATGAAGTTTGATTATATGTTCTTTAGATTTATCATCATTTTTCTATAATAATATATTTTAGATATAATAAGACTTTGGAGTTAATTTCAAGAGATTTTTAGTGACCTAAAATATAGAAGGCAATAAAAGATTTTACGCAATCATGTGATATTTGTTCAAGATCATAGATCCTTCATCATTCATTATATGGACTTTTGTAACTATTACATATATCAAAACAATCATAGTTATTTATTTCTATGGATTTTATAAGGGATCTTCTAATTTCAAGCTCTTATGATTATATTTATACTAATAAATTGCTTTGCTAAGAAGGTATATTTTGTATTATGTATAAAAACTATCACAAGTAAAGGAACAGTTAGACTTTTTTTTTATAACATCTATTACTATGATGGACTGCCAAAAGATATTGTATCACATAGAAGGATTCAATTTGTATTCAGAATTTAGAAAACTCTTTTTAAGATGTTGAAGGTGGATATAAAACTACCATTGATCTTCTATGTTTAAACTAATAGACAAACAAAGCAAGTAAATCAAGTGTTGGAGTAGTATTTATGATGTATCATCTACTACTATCAAAATAATTGGATAATTTTTTTACCATTAGTAGAGTTTATCTATAATAATATGATATATTCCTTTATTAAATAATCACCATTTTGTACTAATTATAATTATCATCTATGATTTGATACTTTTAATTTTTTAAAAGTTAATAATTCTATAGCAAAAGATTTGACAATCATTTATTAAAGCTATATATAATAACAAAAATATAATAAATCTACAATTAAATTTTTTGTAGACTTAGACCATTTTTTATTAGTAAATAAATCAATCTGATTGCATATTGATTACATCTATTAAAATCAATAAAAATTCATTATATTTTTTATATATCTCTTTTTAAGCCATATAAGGTAGTATTAAGAATATATACTTTGAAAATTCACAAAACCTCCTATAACATTCTAGAAGCTTTTAAGTTAGTAGAAGTTACTTGAAAAGCTTCCTAGTTAGTAGAAGTAGCTCGAGAAGTTTTCTAGTTAGTGGAAAGAGCTCGAAAAGCTTCTAAGTTGGTAGAAGGAATTCAAGAAGCTTCGAAGTTGATAGAAGTTGCTCAAGAAGCTTCTTAGATATACATATATATTGGAGTCAAGGCTGAAGAGTTCTTCACTCTCAACAATACATTTCTTAGAGTTCTATCTCACCTTTCTTGATGTTGTTTATGTATTCATTTAATTAATTTAAATCTTTATCAATTTTTTCTTAAAATATTTTTCTAATTTAATTCTCTTCTTTTATATTCTTATATCTTTGACAAATTTTTGAGACTACTTTCATCTTAAATATCATAGTTGGATTTTTTTTGTTAGAGAGTAGATTATTCCTCTTCTTGAAGGTATATTAGCGCTTTAGAGATTATGGATTACCTACCTTTAAACTAATATTTTCTTCATTACAATATTAGAGCTTTATTCTTCTTTTGAAAGAGTAAATCATCCCTCTTTTTGAAGGTCTTAAAGTATTTTAAAGCTTGCAGATTATCCTCTTCTAAATTGATGTTATCTTCTTATAGATTCATTTCTTCTTTCTCTTAACATACCTAAACATCAAGACATTAGTAAGATCAAATCTTTTGACTTTAAGTTATATGCCATTATAAGCACTCTTATTATTTTATTTGCTAAGATTGTGGAGATTGAAAGAATTGTTATAAAACTTCATAATGATACAACATCTAGACTACCACAACCTAGACTACATCTACTTTTAACTTCTATTCTTGAGGATGTAGTACTACCTATGTCGCACCAAAAAAATCCACCTATTCAACAATGTAAGGAGCCTCAAATTAATCTTTTGGAAAAATATGATCGTATTCATTGAAAGTTCTGATGATTTATCAACCAAATGTGATTGATAATGGTTCTACAACTTCATATTTATTTGACAAAAGAATCATGGGTTGAATTGATTAGCACCTTCCTTACGAGACAACCATTATTATGATTTGCTCCCTTGTTTGAAAAGAGATCACCAATTTTAAGTAATTTTAAAGTTTTTATAGAAGAATTTGCAGAAGTATTTAGAAAATATGACAAAGCTTGTTTAGCAACAATCAAGATTTAAACATTGTGATAAGAGGCAGACTTTACATCAATCTATGCATTTGATTTTAAACAACTAACATACAATATCAATTGGAATAAAGAAGCCTTGATGAATCAATTCTATTGGAATTAAAAGACAATGTGAAGGATTTGTTATTATTACTTTTGGATCTATAATCACTCAATGAAACCATCAATTAAGCCATGAAATGTAATAATTGACTATTCCAATATTATCAAGATCAATGTTTATGGGCTTTAACAAGACAATATGCAATTTGATATGCTCTTACTACATCAACAAGCATTCTCAATTCACATTTACAAGTAGAAGATATACAACTTAATGCAATATGTTTTAAATTTCTTAGTCTATAAGAAAAGAAGCATTAGATGAAAGAAAGATTATACTTATATTGTAGTGAGGAAGACCACAAGGTTGGCAATTGTCTGAAAAAAAAAATTGATATATCACCAAAATCAAGAGTATAATCATTTAGCAAAATGATGATGTTCAACTATAGTAGGAATCGTACATCTAGACAATTTAACATTGCGAAACTATTCAAGTTCCTCCCTTTTTATTTAGGCTACTTGTTCTTTTAAAATTCCTTTATGTTTTGGCCTTCAAAAACTTCAATCAATTACCTTGTTGGATTTAGGAGCATCTACTCGTTTTTTAGATGAGGTGTTTACTAAGTTTCATAAAATTCTTCTAATACAAAAATTCAAACTTGTTTATGTAGAAATAATAGATAGATAACATTTATCTTTTGATAGTATCATCTATAAAAGAATGCCTATAAAAGTATCATTTGAAGATTATAACAGCTAAATTATATTCAATATTATTAAAATTGCTTCAAATCTTGTTCTTGTCAAATTTTCTTGGTTGAAAAAGCATAATCCATCTATAGATTGAAAGTCGCAAAAAATGACATTTCTAATAAAAATTTCTATAAGAAAACTTTATAAAAAATCATATGTCAGTAAGTCTTTATTTGTTGAAATAAAGGCCTTTATAAGATTGGCTAAAGAAGGTATATCATTTTTTATTTATGCAACTCTATTTAAAAAAAATATGACTTCATCAGTAATTATTTTAGAGCAGAATAGAAAATTTCAAGATTTTTTTAAAAAAAATATCGACATATTACCAAAGCATTGACCATACAATTGTACCATAGATCTTCAAGAAAGAATGCAACTACTTATTAGCCCAATTTTTAATCTTTTTTAAAACGTGCTTTCAACATTAAAGGATTATATTGATGAAATCTTACAAAGAATTTTATTAGACATTCGAAATCTCTAACAAGTGCATTTATATTTTTTGTATAAAAAAAAGATGGTTCCTTGCATATGTATGTTGATTATCAAAAATTGAATAAAATAATAATAAAAAATCATTATTCACTATTACTAATTTTAAGATATTTGGAAAAACTTGGCCAAGCCAAAATTTATACTAAGATAGATCTTTGTAGAGCATTTAACTTGGTACAAATCAATGAGAGAGACAAATAGAAGACCGCATTTCAAATAAGATATGGACATTTTAAATATAATGTCATATCTTTTGGATTAACAACTGCACCTGCAATCTTTCAATATTTAATGAATGATATCTTTGGAGAGTATCTAAATAAGCTCATGGTTATCTATCTTGATGATATCTTAATCTATTAAAAAAATCTAGAAGAATACAAGGAGCATGTAAAATTGGTATCATAAAAGCTTTAAGATGTAGGTCTATTTGTTAAGCTATAAAAATATGTATTTCATCAATCAAAGATAGAATTTTTGGAATACATTATATCTATTGAGGATTTGATGATGGATTCTAAGAAGGTGGTGGTGATTATATAATAGGCAATTTCAAAGATTATAAAAGACGTACAATGCTTTTTTAGATTTGTCTACTTCTATCAGATCTTTATAAAAAATTATTTTCAAATTGTCACTCTTCTTATTTGGTTGACATGCAAAGAGAAGTTGAAACAAAAGCCTCAAGTGGAAAAGGTATTCCAAGACCTTAAAAAGGTGTTTATCACAATTCCAATCTTGGTACATCTAGACTTTATAAAAGCATTCTATATAGAAACTGATGCTTTGGATTTTGCACTAAAGGCTATATTTTCACAAATGAATATAGACAATAAATTCTATTCTATTATATTTTATTCTTAAAAAATTTTTACTACCAAAATTAATTATAAAATCCACAATAATGAATTTCTTGCTATAGTGGATTCTTTATAAGAATAGTCTTATTTTTTTGAAAGAGCAATATATCCTATGACTGTATACACAGATCATAAGAACTTAGAATATTATATGTCAGCTTGGATTTTTAATCACCATTAAACTTGATGGAATATGTTATTATCTCAATTTAACTTTGTTATCATTTATCAACTTAAGAAGCAACAAAGATTGTCCAATGTTTTATTAATAAGATTATATCTTATAGCCATGATAGGAGAAGCAACATTTGATCAACAAATTGCAATTTTATTGAAATTGGAGTAATTTTGCCTTTGTGCCACTATTATATCGGCACCTATTGATTTTAGTTTCCTTAATAAGGTGTATATTACAACCACTAATAATTCTTTGGTCCTTGATATCAAGCATTACTATTGTTGTGTTGTAGTTTGGCTACCAAGCAAAAATAGTATATATATATATATATATATATATATATATATATATATATATATATATATATACACATAATGTATAATTTATTATATAACTAAGTAAGAGCCATATCAATTGATTTTTATTAATCACAAAATTTGATTAGATTATTAGTTTAAAAAAAAATTATTTGAAATGGCTACTATTAAGATTTATACAACTTTTTTTTTTATAGTAACTTTTGAGGTTGATTTTATTTTGATAATAACTTTTATATATCTTGAGTCACCTTTGTTAGATATTGGTGATCTTTGAGATCTTGTTTATTTCTTTTATTTAGTATTTAGAACACATATTATATAAATCATATTAGAAAAAAGATTGAAAAAAAAATTTAGTATAAAAAGGAGTACTTTGGCCATTGATGGAGATGAACAGAGATGAATGATAGAAGTTTCTATTCCTATTGACTAAAAATCATATCCAATGGGCTTCAAGGAGGCTGCCCAAGGACTTATTAGAGATTAGGATTTGTTTTTTAAGAAGATTCAAACATCAAAAGCTAGAATTAGTAAATTTGGATTTTTGGCTATGGTTTTGGTATAAAAATTATATATTTTGGACTTTATATGAAGGAGATATAGACAATCAAAGTTAAGGTATTGAAATTGTACCTACTATCATTCTTTTGAATATAACTTGTGTATATAGAAAGAAATAGAAGATCAGTGATTGAAATTGAAAATAAAATTTTCTTGGTTACATTTTTTGTATATGGCTTGATGATATTCAAGCTGGAATAAAGAAAATATTAGGAGTTGAAATTAGTACTTATAATTAAGAGGCAATAAGTGACCTTATTTAACTAGTGGTTATGTTTTGAGCAATATCTTAGGTAATTTGATAAGTTTTTAGTTCAAAATTTTTAAGAGTATATATGTTCAAGTCTCAAGATCATGTACAAAAATTTTGTGGCATTAGAATTTTGTATTTGTGAGATATGAAGAAAATAGTGCTCAAGTATCTCTAAACTAAGATTTTAAGTACTTATTAGGATTTTTAAGATATCAAATAATTATAAACAAATCTATAGTTGATTTTTTTTTTTTTTTTTTTTTTTTTTTTTTTTGTAAAGCTTAAAATATACTTTGAAAGTGACTTAATGGAGGTGGAATCCAAAAAATGGAGGTGAAAATGACTTAATGGAGGTGTAAAAACAGATATATGGAATTATAATAAAACTTTGATATGAAGATGGAATTTTAGAAGGAGATTATGGATTTTTCTTAGAAGTTATTGGCAATCTAATTTGTCATCAATTGATTAATTGAGAATTTATAAAAAAAAGAAGAGAATTAAAGATCTTCTATATGCTATAGAAAGATGTTATATACAAACCTACTTAAATACAAGAAATTTTCTCAATATAATTTTTTTTCTAATATTATTGTGTTATTTGTCTTTTTTATTAAAGACAAATCACTTATTGGAATCTTGCCAATAAATTATAGATAAATTTTCTGCAGCCAAGTATCCAATGTATTCTTAGATTGAAAACCATGCCACATGACAGTTTAATAAATCCAATCCAAAATATTTGGAATAGAGAATTTTTGATATTTTATCATGGCAGGAGAATATGGAAGTGAAAGTAGGAGCTATAGTGGTACATAATCATTAGTACTTGATACTACTATAGCTCAAATATTTCAAGCATTTGTATTTTTAATGCAACAACAACAAGTAGTGGAATACAAAAAAGCGATGGCTACTAGAGCTATGAGAGTATATAAAAAAATATTCAAGCTTATTCAATTAAGTAGGAGGATTTTACTCTTCAACTAAAAGAAGAATATTTTTTAGATGATGCAAATAGAATAACTAAAAAATCATTTATAGAATGCATAAATAGGTCCAACAAAGAGTTGGCTATTATAGAATTGTTTTAAGAATTTGAAAGATAATTTCTTCAATTATCTTAGATGAAAAAGCTCATATTTTAAAATGATAAGATGGAGTTATTTCTTTAATCAATTAATAATGAATTATATAGAGAATTTGAATTATTATTAGAAGATAATATAGAAGATAATAGATTCACTATTGATTGGAAGATCTTTGAGGCAGTGAATATATTTACAAAAAAAAAATTAGAGAGATAAGGTGGTAGTTAGACAAGAAACTAGGCCTCTATCAATTTCAATATCTTGGAGGTAACCACTAGGACCTGCTATACTTATATTTATTATTTTGATTTATATGCCTATAATTGTACTACAAAAAAATAAAATAGAGGAGTTGATTAAAAAAATAAAAGACTTACAAATCAAAGTGACAAAGCTAAAAGGAAAATGTGGAACATTTAAGAATAAACTTATATCAAAGCAGGGATATATACAAAGATATATTTTATATAGTAGCATTGAGCATCCTTATAAAGAGTGTAGAAATTTTGCTAATACTTTACAATAAGGAATAATTTTATGGAAGGATGGAAAGATTGTTTTATGAAATACAAGTGAGTTTCTCAAAACCAATTTTGAAAAAGGAGGGATGAAGAAAGTTTTAGATAATCATTTATCACAACAAGCTATGGCATCAAAGAAAGCTACTATCTATGATATTTAGGTAATAAAAGAGAAGAAAGATATTTTTAATAGTCATATAGATATAAAAAATTTATGGGATAAAGTTACATCTAATATAAATAAAATATATATATATATATATATATATATATATATATAAAGAATTATTTAATATAGTCACAATCATCAAGAATATTATAAGGTGAGATGATCCTATTGATACCATATCTATATATGCTTATATTACAAAATCCTAGTATGAGGCTTTGTTGGATGTAAAAACGAATAAAAATATAATAAAATAAAATCTTAAAAAGCCAAATAATAGAAAGAGATTTCAAAGAAAAAAAAAAGATAATACAAAATAAAGAGATACCTATATCATAAGATAATAGATCATATGAGATTGAACCATCAAAATTATACCTCAGAGATATACCACTATCATAAGAGAAATAGAAAGAAAGGATGGAATCTACTAAGAATAAAGAGAATGATAAGATTGTTACTTATAAACTCCAATCAAATATTGAGGCAATTATAGATTTAAAAGAGATATTAGAAGAAAGGATGTTGAATATCAAAATTGAATTTATATTACAAGAAATTTTGGACATTGTAAAAAAAAAAAAAAATTATAATATCATTATTGATATTATTAAGCAAAAAAAGACAATTAATAGGAAAGTCTATAATATTTAATGTTTTGAATATAATATTAATAAAAAAAAAGAGTTGAAATTGGCTAAATGTTGTATCAATAAAAATGATCAAATTTCTTTGAATGAGGATAAGGTTGATGACAAGGGCCTTAATCATTATTTTAAGAGACATTGGACTAGAGCGACTACAAAAACTTTGGTGAAGATAGCAGACTTGATAGATCTAGTAGTTGCTCTTATTAATCATGGATCTAAAATTAATATTATGTCCAAAGAGATTTACAAATGTGGGAGGTGGCCCATTGGCATTGAATATTATTAAATGATCCAAGCAGCAAATAATGAATAGGAAGACTTTTTTAGTACTTGTCCAAATATAAAGATAAAAATTAAAGATATATCCATGGATCAAAACTTTTTTATTTAAGTCAATACTTCTTATCTAATGATTCTTGGATGACTATATATTATTATTATTATGAGCATAGAAACCAAAATATTAGATAATGGATCAGCAGATGCTTACATCAGAAGCCAAAATGGCAAAAGAATAGTATAATTTTTAATTGTATGTTGTTATATTATAATTGCTTACAATATGTAAAATCCACTCAAAATACATAATATATTTATAGATTTAGATATGTGTTAGAATGGTTAGCAAGATAAATTAAAGTGAATTGGTGTAAGAAAATTTATTTTAGATTTTTACTTTGTTTGGTTATGGTGTTTAAATTATATAGGACCTAAATATTTAGTATAAAGTCTTGAAAGGCAATTGGCATCCAAAGAAGAAGAATTAAACTACTAAGAGGCCTAATGTGGAAGGATGAAGACAAAGTGAGGATGAATGAAGACAAGGAGTGAAGTTCTTCATTCCTATTGGTCAATGGTTATGCCCAATAGGCTTTAAGGAAGCTGCTTGCAATAAGAACAAGGACTTCGGCAACTTTAGAGAGGCCATTTGAAAATCAAAGATTAGAATTAAAAAGATTATTTTTGGACTACAATTTTGATATAAAAATTGAGAGATTTGGAGTTTTTATGAAGAAGAAATAGGCACTTGAAATTAAAGTGTGCAAATTGTACCTACTATCACACTTTTGAGGATTGGAAGAGTTGTACGAAAGCTTTTGGAGATTGAAAGGTGCGGTTGAAGAGGAGGTTTTAAGATCTACATCTAATAAGGAAGAATTATTATATTTGGAGTTTTAAAGAAGAAGATATTGAGAGTCAAAGATAGTAGATTGAATTCTAAGATAGTAAATAGGCTATTTTATTCATTGTGATGGGTTTTGCCATATCTTGAGTTTCTAGACGAATTTTTATCTAAACATTTTTAAGAAGGTGAATCTTTGTGCTAAAAAGTTACATATCAAAGTTTCATAGCATTTGGACATTTGATTTGTGGAATATGAAGAATTTAGTATACGGGTGTTTGTAAATAAGGGTTTGAAGCTATTGTTAGGATTTTTACAATATCTAAAGATCAATAAAGAATCAACAGCTAAAACTTATTGTGCTAGTTGTTAAAAATACATCAGTACTTCATGTGAAATTTTAGTAGATTTGAATAGTTAGATTAAGAATTATAGATTAATAAAATTTGGAAAAAATTCCCTTCCTATGGGTAAATGAGGATTTAGAGTATTTTGTTATAGTTTGAGTATTTTTGTAAAATAAGACTTATGTAATAGGTGTAATAGCCCTAAAAGAAAGACTTTTATAAAAATTTGGGGGTTTTATTATTTTGGATCTTAGTTGAGTATTTAATTGCAGTCAAAATCTCAGCACTTTTTTGAGGTAGATTCTCTCTACCATATATACATAGTTTAATAATTTATAAAAATCAGAGAAGAATATTCAAAAAAAAAAAACAAACAAACAAACAAATAGATGATATGAGCAATAGTATGATGTCGATTGCAACTTTGATTCTTCTTGATATATATCAAAAGATGCACAAGTTTGGAAGGGATGGATGTCATGTTATGGTTTAGCTACCATGTGAAAATATTCTATATATATATATATATATATATAATTTATTATACAGCTAAATAAAAACCATATCCATGGATTTTTATTAATCACAAAATATAATTAGCTTGTTAGTTTAAAAGGGATCTAATAAAAAGGCTATTATTAAAGCTTATGTAATTTTTTTTTTTATAGTAATTTTGAGATTGATTTTATATTGATAATAACTTTTATATATCTTAATCCATCTTTATTAGATATTGTTGTTTTTAAGATCTTATTTATTTCTTTTATTTGGTGTTTAAAACATATATTATGTAAATCTTATTAGAAAAAGAATTGGAAAGGAATTTTTAGTATAAAAACAAGTAGTTAAATCATCTATATGGATGAATGGAAATAGATGATAGAAGTCTTTATTCCTATTGGCCAAAATTCATGCCTAATGGGCTTCAAGGAGGCTACCTATGGTTTTGTCATTTTACTTACTCTACCAATATTGTCTAGAGTAAACCTGTAAAGGGAGATTTGAGCTTAGGGAAAGACTATCCGCATTGAGTTAAATTGTTAGGATCACACAACTAACCGCCTTTGAACCACAGAGTCCAATGCATACGTAAACGCTTAAAAATAATGTCGTCTATTCTATCAATATTACTACTCCACAACTAAGAATAAACTTTGTAATCCAATCTTCCACAAATTCTCCTATTGTAATCTGCTATCTTCTTCCAATCGTATAACAACATCCGGCAATGTTACACTATCTCAATAGACTGCTTACACCAGCTTCACTCTCCAATCATTGGAAATAATTTCTCATTAAGAACTTCTTTCTAAACGAATCATCTCTCTAAAATTCTCTTTCATCGCTCAACTCTGACAACTAATACGGCATAACATTCTCACTCATAATCAAACTGCATTGATATATCCAGTCTTTGGCTGTCAATTTGCCACACCAAATTCAAGCTACAATCGATTACAACTCCTTACTCATCCATATATTATTGAATTGAATTATTTATTTTTATTTTTATACTCTATGATCAACATGGTTCAATCAATCAAAATGAAATCTAGATTCTCCACTATAATCTAAAAAAAATAAAAACACAAGAGATAACACTAAGCTTATCTCGGCTCAGTACTATCATAGTCTGGCCTTGACTCCTCCATATCCAATCAATTTATACTTACTCTGACTATGTTAACTGCCACACAACTGATGATAACTACTTCTTTTAACTTCTTCATCCATTTTACTTTCTAAATTGGTCATTCATCAACTTATTATCTATTTTTAATTCTACAAATTATATATCATAAATTATAAAATTTCTATCCATTCTACATAGTCCCACTCTTAATTGTGCAGCGCCCTCGCAAACACAAAATTGGTAAAAAGAATTTTTAGTTATGAAGCTGGTTCTTTGAAATGGGATGCTTTTGGATTCTCCATAGGAGGTTCTTCTACGTCTGACTCTAACGATAAGTCCTCATCCTCCTTTGATAAATCCACATGGTTGCTCTTCAATTGGGTTGATATATCTTTGTTATCCGCTCCCAATTTCCAAACTTGAGCCTCCAATTATAAAATTCGGATATCTTTCGCCTCTAATTGGCGCTCTTGTTGCTCCATCTTCTCCTCCAGCTTACTAATACTCAAAACTGGCGGAACAGATATCTGTGGCCAAATAATATTGGCCAAATTGCCCTCCAATTTTGCCACTTCATCCTTCAAGGCACCAATTTTTGCTTACAGCTTATCCATTTCAATTCTATATTCGTCTTTCAATTTCACCTTTTTCTGTTCTAATTTCACTATTTTTTTATGTTCTTCTTGCAATTGGCACTTGAGCGCCTCCCTTTCCAAATCCTACATCCTGTGATTCTCTATTAGTTCTTGTCTTTGGCCGTTCAGGATTCTTTGAGTGCAATCTTTATCATTCGTCCAATTTTTCTTTTCCTCCACTAATTTCTACTCTAATGCCAGCTTGGATTCCGTCTTTGTCCTAATAAGGTGATCCTATTCTACAATTTGGCGGCTTTTTTCCATTATCTTCTTCCTGTTCAACTCCAATTTTTGCCTTAAACTTCCTTCCAACTGACTCATGGTAAGCTGCGATTGGGAAATTTGACCTAATATTACTTTGGTGAGGTTCCCTCCTTTTAATATTCCAGTGTTCAAAATTAGAGCCTCAATCGCCCTTTCAATCAGTGCATGAATTGAAATCCACCCTGGTGTAGTCTTTGGGATAGCCTCCCGTTCTCACGATCTACTTGATTCCCCAATATCGTGCACCACTACCCCTAGACTAATTGATAAACTCCGCATACCTTATTGTGGCACTGGGGAAGGTACAATTTTCTTCACTGTTGGTTGACTTAACGTATATGGAATAATGGAGTGCACATAGTTGGAGTATAGCAAAGATATAAATTTACCCGTTTTTTACTTGGCTTCCATCTCTGCATAAATACGGGTTGCTACAAAGGCTGCCCAATTAAACATCATGCCTTCAAGTGTTCCGATTGTAGCAAGCAATAAGCGTTTGGACATGTATGTGGTATGTAGGTGTCATGATATAACGTGACTATTAGGTGAAAGAGTGTGAAAATAGTATATTATAGAAGATCTTAGTTCAAAATATTGTAGCATATTATCTTAGAAAAAATAGATAATAGTAAAAAGCGAATAAAACTAATGGATTTTAATGTTGCTCTTTTTACAAATGAGCTTCTATTTATTTTATAGGGCCATAAGTAAGGCAAAACAAGGTAGATTGGGAAATAAAATGATATAGGCATATATAGGAGAGAGTTAAGAAGAGGTTTCAAAAAAACCTACCACAAAAATCTTGAAATAGATATCCAGAAAGGACTAGTTATGAGCTGGGGTCGAAATCAGACCCCAAGGCACAAAACCGCATGCCTATGGTTGATCCAAGGGGGCTTTTATAGATTGGAGATTAGAATTAGAGAGTAGACTTAAAGGATTTTGTATAGGAGTTTGTTTTGAGTGATTTGGAGAAAAAATGACTTTGTAATAGCTTTGCAAAGTTAGGGTTGTTTTCAGCAACTTGGGATTTTGTGAAATAAAATAGGGTTGATGTTTTAGGGAATTTCAAAAGTTTTGTAGTAGATCTACAGCTAGAAATTTGTGGGTTTTTGGGTATTGCTTTTGTTAATGTATCTTGTAAATTTGAGCTGAATCTAACGGTTTAGTTGTGTGTAATTGAGGTTTAAAGTGGGTCAAGGTCTTGGAAATTAAGTTTTGAGGGTCAGTTAGGATTTTTGAGATCTTGAGCAATCTGCCAATTGGATTGGAGTAATTTTTGTTTGTATAGATAAAAGACTTGTTTTTCTATACACATTAGTGATTTGAGACTAATTGAATGGTGAAAAAAGAAGAAATCAGCATTGGAAGATCAGCATCAAGGTTGTAGAAGGAGGCCAACCAATACCCGAGAAGTTTTTGGGGTTTTTCTTCCATTTGGTATGTTCGATTTCCTTTTAATTTGTTGTGCTTGTTGTTGACTAAGAGGTTGAAAGGTATATAAAGTTCTAAGTAAGATCAACGGTCTAATCAATAGATATTGAGGTTCTAATTTTTCCTAAGGTTGATTTGAATTGGTTAGAATTTGGTTTAAGATTTGATTAGGGTTTGGTTTAGGGTTTAGGGTTTGCTTTAGGATTTAGGGTTTAGGATTTGACTTAGGATTTGACTAGGATTTGGCCAGGGTTTGACTTAGGATTTAATTTAGGTTTTGATTAGGGATTGACTCAAGATTTGACTTAGGATTTGACTAGGGTTTGATTAAGGTTTGACCAGGGTTTGACTTAGGATTTGATTTAGGTTTTGACCAGGGATTGACTTAGGGTTTGACTTAGGATTTGACTTAGGGTTGGACTAGGATTTGACCAATATTTGACTCAGGGTTTGAACAGGGTTTGATTTAGGGTTTGACTTAAGTTTTGACTAGGATTTGATTAGGATTGGCCAGGATTTGATTTAAGATTTGACTTAGGTTTTGATCAAGGTTTGACTTAGGGTTTGATTTAAATTTAGATTTTGACTAGGGTTTGACTTAGGATTTGAATAAGATATGACTTAGGATTTTAAGATTATATTTTTAGTATTTTCTAAATTTAGTATTTTATATATTATTTTCTATTATGATTAATGTATGATTCATTTATTCTTTTTTTGTAATTGCTTAAAGATTGGATCAAAGTTTGATTAATATTGTTAAGATTTAATAGAAGTTGTTTAGGATTCTATTAAAGTTGTTAGGATCTTGTTGTTGTGTATTTCCTTTTTATCTTCCACAGCCAAGTGCCCGGAGCATTCTCAAGCAAAATTGCACGTATTACGACACTGGTTCAATCCTAACCGCTTTTGAACGAATCACATCCACTCCACAAGCTTTGGTGTAAGTGCCTCTGCCACTTTCCAGCCTTGATTCTTCTCAAATGATGACATATCTCCTTTGAAGTAGCTTCCCGGTCTGAAGTCACTAGACACTTTGACACCTACTGCAAGCTCACCTATTGATAGATATAATATCTTTTGTAAGGTACTCTCATAGATCCCAATTATTCTCCCCTACACTATACTCAAACCATCCTTTGGATTATAATTTTTTATATACTCTGCCACTAGTTCTACATCAATTGGTGGCAAATTATCTAACCCTTGCAAAAACATATACATTTGTGTATTTTTAAAATCTCTTTGCCTTTGTAGGGACCAACAAATTTCCAACTTCATTAGCTCTATGTTGATAATCACCACTAGGGACGGCGATTGCAAGTTATCATGTTTCGGATATTTTCCTCTCTATCCGCAGCTCTCTTTGACCTTTCCATCGACATTGTATAATGCTTACTACGCACTCCTTGCTCGTACTAATTGTTATGCTTTGATTGCAAAAAAATCTATACTTTAATAAGCATACACTCAAACAACCAAGTTCAAAATGCTAACAAAAACTTTCACTATGTGCCCCGCTCCTAACCTTTTACTCAAGGTTTGAATCAACAATCCTTAATCCGATGTATTAGATCATCACTTTTGATTTGCCTAGCTAATCCGTATTAGGATCCAAAATTGACCATCAACCGTCTTTTCTAACCATCATGCACCTTCAATAAAGATAATCTATCATGAACAGGTACACTTTCTTCCCTCCCAATTTTAAAAATCCATCTTGGATTTACGTAAAATAAAAACGTAATTGATTTTTTATTATTGACAAAAGTCCGCTTTGGATAGATGCAAGGTCGATCTTTACAATCAAGTTGGATCCAATATGCACAAAACTTTTTAATTTTCTCTTTTTGTAATTACAAAACCATGTGTGTAATAAACCAACAAACTAGAAGCTTGAAAATTTATAAATCCAAATCCAGCCATTTAAATAAGTTCAAACTTTGAAAATATAGAATTCACTTCTTTAATCATCTTTACAAAAAATCTCAACTATGAACTTTGTTATCGATCACCAAATATCATTAAAATATTAGCAAGTAATTTTATAAGTCAAAATCAAATCAAAAACTTGAAAATTCATATTTTTAGACCTAGCTATTTAAATAAGCTCAAAATTTGGAAATACAAATATCATACCTTTGATCTTTGTCACAAAATTTTTGAGCTGTGAATTCAATACTGATTGTTAGATATCACCAAAATATTAGCAAGTGATTTTAAAAGCCAAAATCAAATTGGAAACTTAAAAATTCATATTTTAAGATCTAGCCATTCAAAGAAGTTTAAAATTTGGTAAAACATAACTCATTCCTTTGATCATTGTCACAAAACTTTTGAGCCATGAATTCATTATCAATTGTCAGATATCACCAAAATATTAGCAGGTGATTTTAAAAGCCAAAATCAAATTGAAAACTTGAAAATTCATATTTTGAGATCCAGTTGTTCAAATAAGCTCAAAATTTGAGAGCATAAAACTTACATCTTTGATCATCATCACACAAAATTTCTGCTCCACATTTATTGCTAAACAATTAGTATCACCAAATCCTTGACATGTACTTTTGAAAGTCAAATCCAAGTCAGAAATTTAAAAATTCATATTTTGAGATCTAATTGTTCAAATAAGCTCAAAATTTGGGAGCACAAAACTTACATCTTTGATCATCATCACACAAAATTTCTAATCCAAATTCGTCGCCAATAAACTGATATCACCAAATCCTTATCAAGTACTTTCAAAAGTCAAACCCTAGACACCTGAGAACAAAATTTTTCATTTCTCCCTAATCAAAGTCTCAATTGATATGAGATTTTAGACATAGACTCTTTATAGTAAAAGTGATAAGTACACAAAAAATGAGCTTCAAATTCATCTTGAAATTTAAGTTCTAGCTTAAAGCAAACCCTTCTATTTATCTAATTTCTTCAAAATCCTAGTTTAGTTTGCTAGATTTAACCAGCCATATCTCACTCATTCTAGACTCATTTCTATCAATCCTTAGACATAAAATGTTGAGCTTGAAGTCTAGTTTTTAATCCAACTTCTCAATTTCTTGCTAGTATCTTAACACTCCTAATATACCTAGAAAAGTGACAATAGATATCATATTAGTAGCCTAAGTTCAAACAAGCATAACTCTCTCATCTAAGCTCCGAATCATGCATTTCTACTACCTTAACTCATCCCAAGAAGAAGCTCTCTTTGTATACCTCCCTGGACTTGCCAATAAACCCCGTCCTCTTTTCATCCAAGCTCATCAAAGAAGTCATAGCCAAGGTCTTTAAAGTCCAAGTCAATAACTAATAGTTTAAAGTTATAAAAATACCAAATCTAATCCTCCAAGTTAGTACTATTAATGGCAACCGACTATTGACATCCAAACCTCCATTTATCATTAATAAAATCCTAAATTCAATCTCAAAGTCAAAACTCCTTATATCTACAAATATAATTCTAAATCTACTAAAACCTAAGATTGGAAAAAAGGTAAAAGAAATAATAGAAGTTTTTGAGGCTAAATCAAAGTTAAAGTTAAGATTAAAGATAAAATAAAAGTTTAGCCAAAGAAAAAGAAAGAAAGTGAAAAAAAATTCTCAAAACTATATAAAAAACTTAGATTAATAAGAAGAAAGAAAGAACTTAATAAAATTTTAAAGAAAAGAAAGTTAAGCAAGGTTTCTATATATAGATTTATTTACTTCACAACAACAGATGAAACATGTCAAGGATTCTTGGATATTTATGAACCACATCTTCACCTTCTAAAGCCAGGTGCCCAGTACATTCCCGAACATGACAACATAAAATACTATAATGGTGTTGTGTGGCATGATCTTCTATCTCAGAATACATTGAGTATTTGGTTGTAGAGAATTTATTTGAAACTTATTGACAAGAGTCGAATAAATGATTTGTCTTTAAAAAGGCTCAAATTGCCACAAAACCTTTCAAAATCTTATTCACCTACAAAGATTTATTTCTTTTTAAAGTTTAGAATTCAATAATTTTTGATTTAACTATTCAATTTCTATCAAATTTTTTTCAAATTATAGATAATAGTTTCAAGTTTCACCACAAAAAAGAATCAACTATAAATTTGCTTTCAATTATTTAATATCTTAAAAATCCTAGCAGGTGCTTGAAACCTTAGCTCAAAGACATCCGAGTACTATTTTCTTTATATCTCACAAATACAATATTCTAATACCACAAACTAAGTGTACATAGTCTTGTAATATAAACATATATATTTTTAAAAAATTTGAGCGAAAAATTTATCAATTTGCCTAAAACATAGCTCAAAATATAACTACTAGTTAAACAAGGTCTTTTATTATCCTTAGCTTATAAGCACTAATTTTAACTCCCAATATCCACTTCATTCTAGCTTGGATTTTATCAAGGAATATACAAAAAGTATAGCCAAGAAAGTTTTATTTTCAATTCCAATCATTGATCCTCTATTGCTTTCTATATGCATGAGTTATGTCCAAAAGAGTGACAGTAGACACAATTTCAACACCTTAATTTTGACCACCTATACCTCTATCATAAAAAGTCCAAATTATATAAAATTTTCACCAAAACCATATTCAAAAATCCAAACTTACTGACTTTATCTTTTGATGTTTGATTCCTCTTGAAAAAAAATCCTAATCCCTAATTAATCCTTGAGAAGCCTCTTTGATGTCCATTGGGTATGATTTCTCAAGTATAGGAATAGAAACTTCTATCATCCATGTCCATTCATTCACATGGATGGTCTAACTATTCCCTTTCATACTAATAATCTTTTTCTAATCCATTTTTTATAAGATTTACATAACATGTCTTCTAAACATCAAATAAAATAAGTAAATAAAATCTTAAGAATCACCAATATGTAACAAAGATGATTCGAAATATATAAAGTTATTATTAATATAATATCAACTTCAAAATTACTATCAAAAAAGAAATAAAAATATATAAACCTCAATAATAGCCTTTTTATTAAATCCCTTCTAGACTAATAACCTAACCATATCTTGTAACCAATAAAATCCATTGATATGGCTTTCATTTAGTTGTATAATAAATTATACATTAAATTTACATATATAATATTTTCATATGATAGCCAAATCACAACCTAACAACAATTAGTAGCATAAATTTGATTAGAGAAGAACAAGTCAATTGATGACAATAATCCCTAAATTTTTTAAAAACTTATTTGACCAAGCCAAATCCTATGCAAATTGATGCGGTACGTTTTAAACCTCTCATTAAATATGAAAAGATTTGATATCATCGAGGGAATTTGTACTTATATTATGGAGAAGCAAAGCACACTATTCAACATTGTTCAAAGAAATAATGTAATCACAAAATGAGGAGTATGTTTAATAATGAAGATAATGTGTCAAAAAACAAATTTTTCCAGCTACAATAAGGACCATGTGGTTGGAATCATATGCAATACCTTATAAAGATCCTATTCATTATTCAAATCTTTTATTTTATTTTACAATAGATATATTTTTAAGACCTAAAAATTACAAAGTCTTTACCTTATTAGATTTAAGAGACTCAACATGTTTCATAGACAAAGACATTGTTAAAAAATAAAAAATATTTTTAGTCAAAAAAACCAAATTTGTATACATAAAAGTCATAGATGATTGTGCGTTGTCTTTTGGAGATATTACTTATAAGATTGTTCCTTTGCATGTAGCAACTAAAGGACATAATAGTATAGTAATATTTAATATAATTAGATCTCCCTCCAATCTAGTTATTTTAGGATTATTATGATAAAAAAAAATATAATCCTTAAATAGATTTGACTTTTCATAACCTTGACTTTTCTTGTAGTTTAATCTAAAAATTTATTAGTCAAATAGACATACATAATTTTAGTACATCCAAACCTTTATTGATAGATATAAAAGCTTTTATACATGTGACAAAAGAAGGATCATCTTTTGCTATATATGCCATATCCATTTTGGATGCTAAAAAGACTATAAGTGGTATTCTTAATTAGAATTTTGATTTTCAAGACGTTTTTGAAAAAAAGAATGTAGATATTCTTTCGGAATATCAACCTTATGGTTGTGAAAAAAAGAGATGGATTGTTACGGATGTACTTAGATTATTGAAGACTTAACAAGATTATCATCAACAATAAGTATTCTTTATCTTTGATTTTAGGACTCTTTGATCAATTTAATCAAGCAAAGATCTATACAAAAATAGATCTGCGAGGAGCATACAACTTGGTCTGCATCAAAAAAGGTGATGAATAAAAGATTGTATTTTGAACTAGGCATGAGCATTTTGAATATAATGTCATGCCTTTTTTACTTACAAATGTATTAGCTGCTTCTTAACATCTTATAAATGATATTTTTCATGAATTTTTTGATGATTTAATTGTTTACTATTTAGACTATATTTTGATCTACTCTAAGAACACAAAAAAACATGAACTTCATGTTTGCTGTGTATTACAAAAACTTACAGATGTAGGATTATATGCCAAGATGGAAAAATATGTATTTCACACTATTCAAGTTGACTTCTTAGAATAGATTATTTTAAATGATGGTCTTAAGATGGATCCTAAGAAAGTTCAAACAATCATAGGCTGGAAGATTCCAAGAACAATAAGGGATGTGCAATGCTTTTTGAGATTTTTCAATTACTATCAAATATTTATTAAGAATTTTTTTTAAATATTTGATAGTAATTGTAGCTCCACTTACACGCTTAACTTATAAAAACAAACTCAAGTGGAATAAAGAAGCAAAAGTATTGTTTGAACCTTAAAGATAGATTTTACTTTTGTATCAATCTTGTATTGCATTAACTTTTTCAAGACATTTTTTATGGAAACAGATTTATCAAACTTTGCGTTGAATGCAATATTGTCACAAATAAAAGTAAATGATAGATTCCACCTAATAGCTTTTTATTCCAAGAAATTTTAAGTAATAGAGATCAATTATAAAATCCATGATAAAGAACTTCTTGCAATTATGGATTCCTTTCAAGATTGGCATCATTATCTAGAAGGTGCTTTTAGTCTATTTATCACAAATATGGATTACAAGAATCTCGAGTATTTCATATCAGTACGTATATTGAATTGTCATCAAGCTTATTAGAGTATGTCTTTATCAAGATTCAAGTTTATTATCACTTATTGATTAGAAAAAAAATAAGGTCTATTTGATGCACTTTCTAGATATTCTTATCTTGCATTAAAAGAAAAAAATTCATTTTTTGATTAATAAAGAACAATCCTTTTGAATTCGGAGCAATTTTAACTTTAAGCAATGAAATCAACATTAATTATTGATTCAATTTTTGTAAAGCAAGTCCAATCAAATATGTCTTCAGATCTTTTTATTCATGAGATTAAAAACAATTCATCTAAGTTTCATGATACTTCCAAGTTTGAGTCCAAAAATGATCTACTCTATTTCAAAATATGCCTATATGTTCTAGAAGGTGAAACACGGCTACCTACTTTTGAAGCTCATCACAACTTCTTTATAGCAGGATATTTTGAATATAACAAGACTTTGGACCTAATATCAAGAGATTTTTAGTGGCTTCTAATGTGGAAGGTTGTTAAGGAGTTTATACAATCATATAACATTTGTTCAAGATCAAAAACTTTTTATCATCGGCCTTATAGACTTTTCCAACCATTATCTGTACAAAAACCTTGGTCTTCTGTTTCTATGGATTTTATCATCAATTATTCAAATTGAAACTCATATGATTCTATATTTGTGATTGTAGATTGTTTCACCAAAATGGCTTATTTTGTACTATATACAAAATCTATCATAGGTGAAGAAATAGCTAAATTCTTCCTTGATAATATCTATTACTAATATGGATTATCAAGGAATATTATATCAAATAGAGAAATGTAATTTGTATCAAGATTTTAGAGAACTCTATTTAAAATATTAAAGGTGGATATAAAACTATCTTCAGCTTTCTATCATCAAATTGATGCACAAACAAAACAAGTAAATCAAGTTTAGAAGTAAGATTTGAAATGTACCATCAATTAATATCAAGATGATTAAATAATTCTTTTATCATTAGCAAAGTTTGCTTATAATAATTTGGTACATTTTTATATTCAACAAACTCCATTTTTTGCCAATTATGGTTATCATCCACATCTTAATATTTTTGATTTTTTAAAAATTGATAATTCTATGGCGGAAGATTTAGCAAATCAATTATTAGAGTTACATACAACAATGAAGGTATAATCAAAAGAAGCTCAAGAATGATAAAAGATCAATATAAATGTCTACTATAAGGAATAGCTTCAATTCCATGTGGACAATAAGGTATGGTTACTTTGTCATAATATCAAGACTATTTGTTCTTGTGATAAGCTAGATTATCATAGGCTTTGACCATTTTTGATTTGTAAACAAATTAATTTAGTTGCTTATGAATTATGCCTGCCAAAATCTATGAAGATTCATCTTGTATTTCACATATTACTGCTTGAGCCATACAAGATAGTGGACATGCAAGGAAGAAGACAAATGCCATTGCCTCTTATAAAAATGGACAATAATAAAGAATTTAAGGTAGAAGAAGTAATAGATTTAAGGTGATGTTGAAATTGGATAGAATATCTTATATATTAGTGCAAATATGATATTAGTTAATGTATATAGGAGCCATCTAAGAATCTAACAAATACATCAGCAAAAATCAATGCATTTTATTGATGACATCTATCAAAACCAAGATAAAGAATTAAAAAAAATCTTTCAAAGATCAGAGTAGGTGGCAAGCGCAATTTGATACATCCTGGACTTCTTCAATATGTAATCACTCTTATTGTATTATGTGTTGTCCTATTTGAAAATGCGCTGAGCTCTTGGCTGTGGAGGGTGAAGTTACGATTTACAAATATTCAAAAATCCTTAACAAGTTTCATCCATATAAAAAGAATATGATTGAATATCAATATGAGAGTGCTTAAGTCAATACAAAATGCTTAAAAATACTTTGCCTAATAACTTCATCTACATATAAATCCCAATTATTTTGTTACTTGTCATAATCAAGCAACTAGATTTCTCTTTACAAATCCTAACCCTATTCAATGAACTTCAATAAGCTATAGCTTTTGATCTAATTGTCAACTTGGTATCAAATTTTGCATACAAATACAAATATAAGTCTTTTATATGTTCAAAAAGTTTCTATCTAATCCAACATACAGATTGTGGAAAATCAACCAAAATCTATACTGATGTCTCTTGGCTGTTGGCTTAAAGGTTGATGCAGATATTTCAATGGCAATTTCTCCTTCAATTGTTAATTTTAATTAAAATTTGATATATATCTTGTTCTTTTAGTCTTCTAATATTATATCAATTTTCACCTTGATTCAACTAGTAGATCTTCAGATATTGTAGAAATTCTAAGCAATCCTAAACTGCCAATTTCTAATATCTCTTCATATTAAAGATCAAATAAGTCTTGATTGCACTATTAGAATGCTACAAATTTAAATTCAATCTTAGAATACTACAAAATTTAAATTCAATCTTAGCATGCTCAATCATCCATACGCTATCAAATTTTCAACTATACATGTCACTTCAATTGCACACAATAGCTGAGAGTATTGGTCCTAATTTTATTACATAAAAACTTAATTCCTAATATAAGCCTGATTTTATACAGCAATTGCTAAGTCCTCCCAAATCCTATGAAAGTAAGCATAATGTCCTTGCTACAAGCTTAAAGCTAGCTCTCCAATCCTAGTCGCTAATCTCTAAATGACCTAACTCACTATCCTTGGTGGCTATTTTTGTGGCTAGAGGTCTGATTTCGGCCCTATATCATATACAATCAATCCTTGGATATCAATCCAACTTATTCTAAGGATTTTTAAGCTTAATCATATTTTCAATTTAATTTTAGTATCAACCAAATTAACTATTTAATTCTTTTATCTTATTTTTATTAATTTATGGCTTTTTAAAAGTAGTGAAAGAATTTTTACAACCTAAAAGAAAATTTAATAACTAACTTTTATTTATTAGCTATTAAAACAAGAAATAATCTAAGAAGCTTTTATAAATTTTTTCTTAAATATCTTGAATTCCTATTGAATCTAGATAATTGAATATTAAGTAGAAATTATTCTTGTTCATAGTTTTCATCACATAAACATGTTACAATACTACACCACTCCTTGTGGAACTTATCTTTAGAAAGGGGAATAATGTCATACACATAAGATTTACTCTAATAAGTATCTAATTAATATAGATAGATAGAAATAGATAAAAGTAGATTAATTTGATAATATCTTATAAAGAAGCTTCTTAAAAGCTTCATAGACGTGGATTCACCTTTATACATGTCTATAAGTGATTGCTAGGTTAAAAATTTGGCCAACAAGCTAGCCACGTGTTGTACATGTTAGTAGCTCGTCGAACAAGGTAAATATGTGGCGTGCATGTAGAAAACTTATCTTGCAAGTTTGACATGTGTCTTGCAAATTGAATACATATTAGAAGTCTTATAAAATGCTGCCATGTAGTTCTTAGGTAGATAGTATATATAGAGACAAGAGTGAAGCCTTCTTCACTCTTGTTAATGCCTTTTTTATTCTTAGTCTTGTTTCAAGAGTCTCTAGTCTTCTTGTCTTTGGCAACACCTATTCTAGTTTTTATATTATTCCATCTTTGAGTGATTTTGGATAATACAAGAGTGTATTTTGTTCTTTTATGATTCATGTCCTTCTCCTTGATAATAATCCCATTTAATTAATAATTATATTTTAAATTATATCTCAGATAATTTAATAAATTTTTAGCTCAAATTTTTTAGAAATATATATGTTTATATCACAAGACTATATACAAGAATTTTGAGGCATTAGGATTTTGGATTTATAAAATATGAAGAAAATAGTTCTTAGATGTCTCTAAAATAAGGTTTTAAGCACCTGCTAGGATTATTAAGATATCAGACAATTGAAAGTAAATCTACAATTGATTTTTTTTTTTTTTTATGATAAAGTTTAAGAATATTATCTATACTTTGAAAAAAAAATTATAAAAACTCAACAGCTGGATCAAGAGTTATTGAATTCTAAAATTCAAAAAGAAATAAGCCATTGCAATGTCGTGGTAGAGAGAATTTGTCTCAAGAAAGTATTGGGCTTTCGGCTGTCATTAATTATTCAATCAAGATTCAAATATAATAAAACCCCCAAATTTATATAAAAGAAATCTTCATAGGACTATTACACCCAATACATAAGCCTTATTTCCTCAAACCATTCAAAATATAACAAATGCTCTAAAACCCTCATTCCCTATAGAGAGGGAATTTTTTCTAAACTTCATCAATTCATAATTTTAAATCTAATTATTCAAATCTATTCAAAATTTATATAAAGTATTGATATAGTCTTTATAACTACCATCACAATTTCAATCATTGATTCCTTACCAATCTTTAGATATTGCCAAAGCCCTAGCAATAGCTTCAAATCCTTGTTTACAAACACTCGTGTACTAAATTCTTCATTGCTCACAATCTAAAAGTCCAAATGCTATGAAACTTTGATGTATAGCTTTTTAGCATAATAATACACCTTTTTAAACAGTTTAAAAAAAAATATCCAAAAACTCAAGATATGGCAAACCACATCACTATCAACGAAACGGCCTACTTATTGCCTTGGAATTTGATCTGCTATCTTTGACTCCCAATATCTCCTTCTTTAGAACTTCAAATGTAATAATTTTTTCACATAAAGTGTAGAGCTTGAAATCATCTCTCTAGTCGCACCATCCGATCTCCAAAAACTCTTATAAAACTCCTTAAATCTTCAAAAGAGTGACAATAGATATAATTTGTATAACTTAACTTCAAGCACCTACTCCTCCCTCATAAAATCTTCAAATCCCTCGATTCTTATACCAAAATTATAATACAAAAAACAAGCTTTGTAATTCTAATCTTTGATTTTTGAATGCCATCTTTGAAGTTGCCAAAATCCTTGTTCTTATTACAAGCAGCCTTCTCAAAGCCCATTGGATATGACCATTGATCAATATGAATGAAGAACTTCATTCCTTGTCTTCATTCATCCTCACTTTGTCTTCACCCTTCCAAATAGGCCTCTTAGTAGTTTAATTATTCTTCTTTAGACTCCAATTGCCTCTAAGGGCTTTATACTAAATATTTAGGTTCTATATAATTTAAAAGCCATAATCAAACTAAGTAAAAATCTAAAATAAATTTTCTTATTCCAACTTCTTTTAATTTATTTTATTAACTATTCTAATATATATTTAAATCTATAAATATATCATATATTTTGAATGGATTTTATATATAGTAAGAAATTATAATACAACAATAATGAATAAGCTATTGAAGGTATTTATTATAATTTGAGCCTTTTATACAAACTAAAGGGATTTTTTAGGAGCTAAGACTTTATGGAAGTGAAAAAATAAATATATAGAATTATAAAAAAAATTTGATTGACGATGGGATTTTGAAAGGGAATTATAATTTTTTCTTAAAAAATATTGGAAATCTAATTTATCAACAACTGGTTAATTATGAATTTATAAAAGAACAGATATTAAAAAAAATTACATGCCATAGAAGGACATTATATACAAAAAAATTAAAAGTTTTATCAATATAATTTTTTTAATAATATTATCATGATATTTTTTCTTTTTATTAAAGATAAACCACTTATTAGAGTCTTACCAATAAGTTGCAAATAAATTCTCTACATCTAGATATCCAATGTATTCTTAGATTAAAGATCATGCCATACAACACTACAATAAAAATGCTAATAAGTTGAAGCTCAAGGAAGATCTTTTATATTTTGAAGAACATTTGTATATCTCAAAAAGGCCAACACAACTAAACATTCTTCAATCTCGCCATGACTTCTCAATTGGAGATTACTTTGGATTTAATAAGATCTTGGAACTTATTTCCTAAGATTTTTGATGGCCTCAAATGTGGAAGGTTGTAAAGGACTTTGTGTTCTCTTGTAACATTTATTCAACATCCAAAAATCCTCAACATTGCCCTTATAAACTCTTATAGCCCTTATCTATTTCAAAATGGTCATGATCTTCTATCTCAATGGATTTGATCATGGATCTACTGCCATCCAATTCATTGAACAACATCCTTGTAGTGGTTGATTGATTCACAAAGATGGCTTATTTTATTTCTTGTAAGAAGATTGCTTCTAATGAAGAAATAACAAGGGTTTTTTTTTATTATATATATATATATATATATATATATATATATATATATATATATCATGATCTACCAGATGATATCATATCCAATCAAGGATCCCAATTGATATTTAAATTTTAAAGATATTTTTTTAAAATATTGAAGATAGATATTAAAAAAAAATTAACTTTCTATTTATAAACTTATAGTCAAACAAAACAAGTTAATCAAGTTTTGGAATAGTATTTATAATATAGTATCAACTATCAATAAGATAATTGGATTTTATATCTATCATTAGTAATATATATATATATATATATATACAATAATATTTTTTATGCCTCAATTTAACAAACACCATTTTATTCCAACTATGAATATTATCCAAAGCTTGATTTATGGAGTATGCCAAAGAATAATAATCCAGCAGCTAAAGGATTTACAAAGCATCTATTGTAATACCAAACAATCTTAAAGATTTAATTGCAAGCAGCTAAAGATGCTTATAAGGTATTTGTAGATAAATTTAAAAATCAATTATATATTCTTTATATTAAAGATAAAATATGGTTTCTTTGATGAAACACCAAGACCAAGCGTCTATGCAATTAGTTGGACTATTAGATGTTAAGGCCATTATTCATTTAGAAGCAAATTAATCTAGTAGCATATTGCTTAGAACTACCATCTTCAATGAAGGTACATCCAATTTTCTATGTCTTTCTTTTATAGCCTTATAGACAATTGCATATTTTGAAAGAATATAACAATTGCTGCTTAGTATCAAAATCAAAAATCATGAAGTATACGAGGTCAAAAAGGTGCTGGATTTCTGATGAAAATGGAATTAATTGGAATATCTTGTTTATTGGCAGGGCTATGATATCAATAAGCGCATATGGAAATCAGCTAAAAATCTCGCTAATGTATCTTAAAAAATATAAGAATTTTAATGATTCTATCTCCATAAACCTAAATATATTTGAAGATAATTTCTTAGAGAAGATTGAATTTAAAAAATATTCATAAGAAAGAGAGAGTTAAATTAAGGCCTTTATCAATATGCAGTCATTTGTTCCAAGATAGAATAGAGTAGTAGAAACAAGTCAATCACCATGTCCAACCTTCAAATGTTGAAAGATTTAGTAAAATAAGATTCAGAAGATTCACTTATTACGCAAGCTTCAAATAAGCTAGTGTAATTTTTACTACCTTAAATTGAGCAAAGTGAAAAAAATACATTTCAATACTAAATATGACCATAGTGTCAAGATAGAAAGAGTTTGCCTCAAAAAAGCATTTGATTTCTGGCTATCACTAAGTTCTCAACTAAATGTTGAGATTGATAAAAATTCCAAATTTATATAAAATTATCTTTCAAAAGAGCAATTATATCAAGTGCACAAGCCTTAAGTACTCTAGAATCTCTAAAATGTGGCAAATTATACTAAATCCTTCATTAACCTTAAAGGGGATTTTTTCCAAACTTCAACAATTCATATTTCCAAATTAGACTATCCAAAAGTATTCAAATTTTATATGAAATATTGATATACTTTTAACTAGTACCACAATAAATTTAAATTTTTGATTCATTGCCAATCTTTAGATATCACCAAATTCCTAACAGTAGCTTCCAACCCTTGTTTAAAGACACCCATGTGCTAAATTCTTCATATCTTATAAATTAATTATCCAAATGCTATGAAACTTTGATATGTAGCTTTTTAACATAATTATTCATCTTTTTAAAAACTTTTAAATAAAAATTCATCTAGAAGCTCAAGGTATGGCAAAAATCATCACTATCAACAAAATAATCTATTTATTGCCTTGGAATTCAATCTACTATTTTTAACTTTCAATATTTCTCTTTTTTAAACTCCAAAGATAATAACTTATCCATACAAGATGTAGATCTTGAAATCATCTCTCTAATTGCACCTTCTAATTTCTAAAAACTTCCATACAATTCCTTGTATATTCAAAAGAATGATAGTACATATGATTTATATATCTTAACTTCAAGTACCTACTTCTCCCTTAAAAAGACTCCAAATCTTTTGATTTTTATATCAAAATTAGAGGATAAAAAATAATCTTTCTATCCTTGGCCTTTGATTTTCAAATGCCTTCTTTGATGTCACTAAAATCCTTGTTCTTGTTACAGATAGCTTGCTCAAAGCCTATTGGACATGACCATCGACCAATAAAAATGAAGATCTTCACTCCTTGCCTTCATTCATCTATATCTTGCTTTCATCCCTCCAAATAAGCCTCTTAATAGTTTAGTTTTTCATCTTTGGGCTCCAATCTCCTCTCAAGGCTTCATACTAAATATTTAGATCCTATATAATTTAAATATCATAATCAAACTAGGAAAAACAAATCAAAACAAAGTTTTTTATATCAATTCTTTTAAATTATTTTATTAATCATTTTAATACATATTTAAAACTTATGAACATATTATGTATAATAATTGGTTTTTATATATAATAAATAATTACAATATGACAATGATTGGAGCCATTAGGAATAACATCCAACTATGCAAGTCTCGATTCCAATGCTCGAGCTTTAGTGATATTGCTTGAGCTTAGAAAGGTAAAACTTTTTAAGCTTTGAGATCTTATTTGAAAGATGTTTTAAAGGCCACAATGAAGATTAAATCTTTCGATAGGATGTTTTAATAATGGAGGTACTAATTAAGACCATATGTGATTTCTTCAAGGATTAGTAGAACCTATTATCTAAAAATAGAGAATAGAATTCATAGCTTCATTAATGCAGTGTATTCTTGATTTTTTACATATGTAAAAAGATTTCAAAAGATATGAGCTCTTTTTAGAATTTATTATTAAAGAAGGACGTGATATTAAAGACATACACTTTGGAAATTCACAAAACCTCCTAGAATATTCTGGAAGCTTTTAAGTTAGTGGAAATTACTTGAAAAGCTTTTTAGTTGGTGGAAGTAATTCAAGAAGCTTCCTAGTTAGAGGAAATATTTCAAGAAGCTTCTAAGTTGGTAGAAGTTGTTCAAGAAGCTATTTTGACAAGGATATCTATTGGAATCAAGGCTAAAAAATTCTTCAATCTCAACAATACATCTCTTGGAATTCTAATTCACCTTTCTTGGTGTTGTTCATATATTCATCCAATTAATTCAAGTCCTTGTTGGTTTCTTCTTAAAATCTTTTTTTAATTTAAAGCTCTTGTTCTCTATTCTCATGTCCTTAATAGATAATAGATATTCCAAAAAGAAGACAATTGCTACCTCTACTAATAGAAGTTAATAATAATCAAGAGTTTAAAATTGAAAAAATCTTAGATTCAAGGTGATGCCAAAATAAATTGGATTATTTAGTATATTGGCATTGATATGATATTATAAATGCACATGAAAGTCATATAGAATCTAACAAATGCATTAGAATTTGTCTTTGCTTTTTATCGACAATATCTATTGAAACCAAGGACCAACCATCGACAATGAGATTGTATAAATAAAAGAAAAATAAGTTTAAGGATCAACTTATAGAATTTCTTTACAAATATAAAGAATCAATAGCCAATAAATTTATCTTGAGAGTTGTCATTTATAAAATTACTAGATGAAGCATTTAGATTGTCTAAACCTAGACAATGTCACAATTGTAATGAAGATCTTCAAGAGAAACATATTCTTCTTCAAATAAATAGTGAGATACAACATATTTGATACAATGATCTTAGAAGAAACTTCCAATGTTTGGTGATATTATTAGAGGTGGATACTACAACTAATGGAATGTAGAATGTGTTGTTTGAAGGTAGTAATGAAGGCTTCAATAATGATCAAATAATTGGATAGTTTTCTTGCTCTAATATAGAATATTATTAATATTTGAAGGAATCTATCAACTACCTTCATAGGGAACAAAAATCAAAATTTGTTATTAACACCATTTGACAAATCTTAAACTTTATCAACTTATGAAGCAATTTCAAAGCTCGTCGTAGAACTTGTTGCCTAAAAGGTGAGATAATATCATGGACATACGTAAAGACTTGTATATTTACTTGGATAAGTAGAATTATATAAAAATAAATAAAAGTATATTAAATTATTAATATCTTGTTATGAAGCTTCTTAAAAGCTTCATAGATGCACATTTTATTTTATATGTGTTTGTAAGTGATTGATATGTTGAAAGCTTAGTCAACAAGTTGGCCACATGTCGCACATGTTAGCCACTTATATTATAAGTTGGACACATGGTGCATATGCAAGAAACTTGTTTTACAAATTAGATACATATCATGTCGCCTATAGGACGTCGTTGTATAGTTCCTTAGTTAGATAGTATATATAGATTCAAGAATGAGGCCTTCTTCACTCTTGCCGACACCTTTTTTACTTCTAGTTTAGTTTCAAGAGTCTCTAGTCTTTTTGTCTTTGGCAATAATTATTTGCCATCTTTCTTTGATGTATGTCTTGCTTGATTATTTATATCTTTTGAGTTCTAGTCCTTGATATGAAGTTGCTTTAAAAATTTATAAAAATACTAAATTTTTTATATGAAGAAATTGTCACTTACAACTTATTTGAAGATTTATAGATGTATACATTTGTATAGTTAATTTTATTTGCAAATGTAATGTATGTATTTCAATTCTTACAAAATTATATCAATTATTAATAAAAAAATTAATATATATATATATATATATATATATATATATATACTTTAATAATACATATTTTTATACATCACTTGATTTATATCCTAATAATACTAAAAATAAATAAATAAATAAATAAAACTCATATGAATGTATAGAAATTATTTAGAAATTAATGTCATGTCTTTTGTGAAATTTTGTATACAAATATCTACATATATTAACACATAAGTACATTTTTTTGTAATAAAACCTTATCATTATAATATTATTAATATAAGTTTAGAATAAGTTTAATATTCCTAATAAAAATTTATAGATTTTTTATTATTATTTTGAAAATATTTAATTATAAATTATTTATATTTATATATACATTTATATTTATATACTCTCTAATAATATACTTAACATATAAGTTTTATTTGCCATATAAATAGTATTGTTTTTAAACACCAATATAACAAAGGAAGAATTCAATAAATTCTACAATATACTTGTTATAAATGTTTTCAAAATCTTAAATTATATTTTTGCAATTCCTTTTTTATATATAAATGAAGTGAAGTATCAAATCCAAACTGTGCACAAAATTTCCAACAAAACTTTTATTGACTATTTTCTCTAAGATAAATTCCTCTACACTTATAAACTCTGATTAATTATATGATAGAGATTTCCTACACAAAATTGGATATAAATCAATATTTTTTTTTTGAGAATGAAGGATATTGAAAGAGACAATCTAAAACACCTTGTTTGCTGTAGTTCCACAAATCCTACCTACAAATACCTACGCGTGAGAATTCATGGCTACACGAATAACCTTAATAGTAATTTTATCCTCGCTGTGTGCACAGTGACGTCCACACATTGCCTCTCCCGCTTCGGAGCAGAAACCAACACAAGAGCCTCAAATCACATATACTTTCATCCAGATATGAATTGTATTGTTACGAACTTGTGGGTAAGCGTGTTAAGTCCCCAATGAGCAAAGAGTAGAGTAGGGCAGAGCCTCGAGTACCAATGAACAACTGGACGGACAAAAAATTTATAGATTCACAAATGATGCCCTTTGAAGGTCACCAATAGCTAGGAACACCCTCGTACCACATACATAAGCTTACCTTATACATAAGCTCACAATCCGCAAGTGCCTCAAAAGCAAGCCTTTCAACCAACCAATTCAATAATTACAGTCCTAGATTACAAAATTCGCATAAGACTAAGCTACAGTGATTTAATATACATACCGAAAGCACTGGGCTGTCGTCTATTTGATAGATGAGAATTCCGTCATTTTTTTATCATCCAGCTGATGCAACACACATCTTTTGAGGACTTGCGGGACCTCTGATAGGTCAAAATGCTTATACACCATGATTTAGGCCAAGGAGCTCATCATACTGAGCCGTTATGTTTTGTAGAACTTTGATATAGGAAGCATAGAAGAAACTAGGTGTCGGGCTGCCTTCGTTTACTTGAATGAACATCAGCAGTTCACATTGATATCTGATGGATAAGTCCTATGATGCGAAACTCGGCGCAGATCTTTGATGTTTCTGTAAATGAGTTCCTGAAACACACAAACAATGATGCATGACACTGGATCGTTGAAAGGCATGACCCGAGCAGAGGACAAATAAACGTGATTCTACTGTGAAGGCTCAAAAGGAAGAAGGTGTAAAAGCAAAAGAAGAAAACTAGCTCACAACTCTACATCGCTAAAGAAATCTCCCAGAGAAAGATTCTACAAACTGAGGTTGCAAAGGACCATGACATTACTTTCTTGACAATGAGGGTTGAATCACTAAAAGACAGGATACAAACAAGCACATGAATACACAACGCATGCAAATCGAAGCACACTAGACCGAGTAAATATAGAGATTCACAGTAACTTCATCTAGAACAACCGAAGCATAGAGAAAACAATATTGCTGCACGGAGGCGCGATGCTCACCTTCATATAAAAAGTCCAGGCCGCAATATTGCCGTATCACCAGCTTGGTTTTTGGATCGACCACAACATCACAAGAAACATGCACCTGCACAAAAATTGTAACGGTATTATTTGAAGGAAACTCACTGTAACTTGCACCTAAGAGGAGAGATAAAATTAAAACAAAATCCCAGCTTACGTGCTTTGAGATATGATTGGTAGCAAACCAATGGCGTAAGTAGATGACAAGGTTAGAACCACGTACGTCGATGTGCGGTCGGACGACCTGGAGGTCCACGGCTCCAACGATTTTAATGTGATTCGTCAATGGAACCCCTCCGTGTGCAATATCCATCAGCAGTTCCGAAGCATTCTCCAGTATTTCTCTTGCCTCTAGATTCAGAAGCGCAGGCACTAGCACTGTTCTTCGAGCCAGAATGTGGCCTCCTTTCAACTGTGCATTGCCAAGATAAGAACCTCTGTACAGAATCTCCACATCTAAGAAATCGTAATAGACGCCGACGAAGTTAGGGTTCTTTATTTTCAACACAACGTCGAGGCTTATGTTAAGGTACACCACTGGAATGATCGATCTCCCTTCCTCTTTCGTATCAAAGTTGATGCCGGTCAGCTTCCAATGCTCCAGTTCAATTTGCGGCTGTGCTGGCCACAAGACGAACGCTGTGCCCGCAAGAAGAAGGCATGAAAACAGTATTATAATCGGCATGATGATAGTCTGTGCCCTAAGGACTCGTCGCCGGGGACGATACAAAGGCAAATCGAGAACTGCGTCTGTTGGCAGTAAATAGTACCTTCTCTCTTCTATTACAATCGGTGCCCTTTCTTCCATCTCCGAGTACCCCATGAACCTCAAAGGATCTCCCCAGACAAAACCCTCTACTCCTAACCTCGCCGCTTCAGGTTTTCAAAAACAAAGCAACAACCAGGATATCTAAGAACCCGTAATTCCTCTCCCCTACTTCCCCGCCAATCCGCTCTTCGCCTTAAAATTCCGCACACAAAACTGAATCTTCTACAACGAATAATTGGATTCTGGAAATCAAGTCAAATTCACCAAATATCCTCTAATTCCTCACCTCCGACGCCTCTGAATCGCTAAACTACCTATTAAGAAACTGCAATGTTAGCCTCTCTTTCCAAAAACTTCCGCTACTCCATTCCAAACCAATAAGATCGCAATCGATCAGGATTGCTTCAGCCTCAACAACAGCAGAACAGGAAACCACGACAAACAACCTGTACACCGTAATCTACTACGCGAACACAACAGCACTTCACGATTTCAACATACAAAAGAAGCCGTGGCTCTATTCGAAGCCTTGAGAGTGCGAAAAGCTCTAAAGCGGCGTAAATTCCATGGGCGTTGCAGACAACCTCCAAAATTGGGCAAAGTGTGACAATAAAGGCGAGGCTCAAGCTTATCAGAAAGCAATCAACTGAGACGAATCTTGGTTCAAGAAAGTGGTTCAAGAATATCCGCATAGTCATGTGAGTGTGAACACGTATACCCGGGAATGGGATGAGCAGACGCCATCAGGATATCAATCCAACCCATTGCGCTGCGGAGAATGACCCTCTCCTACCAACAGTCTTTTTCTGGCCTAGACCTAACATTTGACCTAAAAGTTGATTCCTTCGGAGCAGAAAAGCACCCTTCGGCTTTATTGCATCTTGCTGGGTTATCCACAGTTTTCTTTTCTGAAAAAGCTTTAGATTATCTTTTATTTACTTGTATTGCACTTGAATGAATTCAGGAGCATGTAATACTTCCATGATTTTCACAAAAGTTCATAACATTTTTTAATTTACATACATACACATGTATGTATATATACATGAGTTTTAAAAGTCATCTTTTGTAAACTCAGAAAGAAACAATAATAAGGATATTGTTCCTTTTCCTCCTTAAAGATTTATTACAATGAATTGGTGAGTTACAAGGCAATGAAATTAGCATTTGGGGCATCAATAAGTTGTTCCTATACTAGGAGCCACTTAGAATAAACATTTGTAGTAAATGTTCATTTGATTTCAAAATTTGGGTAGGTTCAAATTTTTAGTATGCTTGTTGAACTTGGTAGCCAAAGGATGATAAGAGTACCTAAGGTAATAAGGGTGATAAGGGTAGTCCAAATGAAGATACATTATTTTAAAAACTTATAGTATTTATGAAATAAATTAGTAAAGGAAGTTGGACATGTTGATTCTATTGTCATTTGAATTTAATCCTAATCCCTCATATGCATTGGGACTCTTCTTTGCCATGCCCACAATACTTTTAAATATATGTGCTATTCTTGAAATCTAATAACAAATAATCAAAGAAGGATTTTGCCTTGAGTCAATTCTATAGATAATATTATGCATAATAATATTTATCTACATAGTTTAGTTTAGAGGTGGTTATGTAAAAATATTAGAATTAGATGTTATTATTTGTAAATTTTCCACACTTGCAATCTAATAGGGTGATTTAGTTCACATAAAAATGTCTTAAATCTTGTTTAGATATGAATAATGCTAATAAAAAGATATTTTTGTCTTGCTACTGTTACATCATTCATGATTTAAAACCACATTAATAAAGTTGTAAAGGCCTTAGAGATAACAGTTTAATATAATGAAGTCTCATTTTGAAAATTAAAAAATATATAAGATTTTGGAGCATAGTATCCTTGAATAAACTTGTAAATTTTATCTAAAGGTTAGAATTATAGTATGTTTAAGATGATGATTGAATATGCATCACATACATAGAATTTGTAATAAATGTGTACCACCCAAACATGCCAAAAAAATTGCAAAAAGATGAATATTAATTAAAAATTTAAAGATGCAAGATGAATGAATTATTTTTAAAAAACAGCATATGGATACATTTCAATAAAAATAAGCAGCTTATAGTTATTAAGTTATATTAAAAAATTAATTTTAATATATGATACAATGTAGTCAAAATAATATTTGATAAAATTAATAAACTTTTAAATTGCAAATCAAATCTGATATTTGATTTTGAATTGGTTGTTTAATAAGACGCTGAGAAAATGAATTATACACATATGAAATTGAAGACCTTGTATATGTGTATAATTCATTTTTTTTCAATTTATGTTGTGCTGGTCATACATGCAACCAGTTAAACATTATAACCAATATATATATATATATATATATATATATTGGCAAGAGTTGATGTATTTTTTATGGCAAAAAATGTGGCCTTGTAATTTACCTGCACTTATTCATATAACATACTTTTAATGAAAAAATAATCTCAACAAGAATATATTGGTTTTTTGTTCATGCTCACCAATCAAAGTTATTTGATGGTTTTTACTGCTTATCAAGTACAATTATTATTGTTATTATCATTAATTCATGGGATGAGATAAACATCATACATACATACATACATACATACATGATTTAGTAGAGGACCCAAATCTAATGAAATTGAAGGTGGGCTTGTTGTACACTAGTTGTACGATTTATCCCAAAAGTAGATACATGTTCCCCAAATCAGTCTGGAAGCTACTCACCAGCCTACGGACAGGATGAACCCCGAGCCTCATCCAAGGGATCCTGGAAAGGTCATCCAAGGATTTCTGGAAACGTTCATCCAGAGGTTTATCCAGGATAGAATCGCTGGCCCTGACTTGGGATGTCCAGAGCTTGCTTCCCAGTCTCTCAGCCTCGACAATTCCACTCTCCCCTCCTCAATTGCGTGCTTCGGATTGCTGTCTGCTGCTGGGAAAATTGAGTGCAGCCGAGGCGTGGAGTTGCGCATCTCAATTCTTCTTGTATTAGTACTTTTCTTACGTTTTTTTTTCTTGGTAGGAGTGATGTTCCTGAGGTTGTAGTGAGGAGAAGTTAGGTGCAGCATTTAGGACGGCGATGGCGATGGCGTTGCGAGCGTCCGTGGCTGCTGGGGGGAGATTTTACAGTGATCGTTCGCTTCCCTCGTGTTTTGCATCTGCTCCTGGAGCATCAGCGGAGTCTGTCGCGCTGGGGCGGCAATCATTTTTGGGATGTACGCAGAGTCTAAGGTGTTTCGCTCCTCCCAATTGCCGTTCCGTGCCGAATGGCAAACGTCTAGTGACTACGGCGGTTATAAAGAGACAAAAGGATTACAAGCTAGACGCTGTGATTCAGGGCGAGAAGAAGTTGAAGCGCGTGCAGAAGATTAAGGATATTCTCGTGAAGCAACCCGGACAGGTTATGTCGTTGCGAGACTTAGGGAAGTTTAGGAGACAATTAGGGTTAGACGGGAAGAGGAAGGTTATTTCACTGTTGAGAAGATTTCCGGCGGTGTTTGAAGTTTACGAGGAAGGGTGCAATGCGAAGTATTTTAGGTTTACACCTGTAGCTAAGAAGCAGTATCGTGAGGAAGCGAGGCTGAAGAAGGAGGTGGAGGATGTTGCAGTGACCAGATTGAGAAAATTGTTGATGATGTCGGTTGATAAAAGTATTGCGATTCAAAAGATTAAACATATCAGGCGAGACCTAGGATTGCCTGATGATTTTGATAAATCTGATTTCCTGAGTAGACATAGTCAGTATTTCAAGGTCGGGACATGTGCTCTTGGTCCTCTTTTGATCCTTGAGGAGTGGGATCCAGCGCTGGCAGTCACAGCTCTAGAGAAAGCTGCCCAGGAAAAGGTGAGAGCTAGACAAGAACTAGAGGAGGAGCTGGCAAGGAGTTTAGGAGAGGAAGTAGAAGAGGAGGAGTTTTTGCTTGCACGAACTCCAAGGTTTCAATCCAAGAAAACCCTGAACCTGCCTAAGGGTCAACAAGTGAAGAAGGCGGACAGGTTAAGGCTTCTCAAATTCCAGGAGCTTCCTTCAATTTCTCCGTATGCTGATAAAACTGACTTGGATCGCGCGTCGCCTGTGGCTGAGAAGGCTGCTGTGTTAGTTGTACACGAGCTTTTAAGTTTGACGTCGGAGAAGAAGATATTGGTGGATCATCTTACTCATTTTAGAAGTGACTTCAAGTTCTCTCAGAGAATACGGAGTATGCTCATCAGGCATCCTGAGTATTTCTATGTGTCTCTGAAAGGCCTTCGTGACAGCGTATTCCTCCGTGAAGCATATCAGGACTCGGAGTTGAAAGAGAAAGATGCCTTGGTTTTGCTGAAAGAACGCCTTCTGGAGCTGGTTAAGAATGAGAAGCTGGACGAAGTGAGTGACGGTGACGAAGACAAAGACGACGAAGACGATGATGACGACGATGATAACGACGATGATAACGACGATGACGACGACGATAATCTCGTGGGTGTAGCTGGAAGGGCCTCTGTGCAACCGCAGAAATGGCAGGTGCCAACTGCTCCAAAGGAGCGTTGGTGAGTTTAGCGTTAAGTTTTAGTTAACATGTCTCCTAGTCTATTGTTTAATTCTCTTGCCAGGCGAGTGAGAATATGAGTTATGTTATTCCTCGAGGCCTGAATATTCCTTTCGAGTTGCTCCTATCATGTAGCAAATTGGATACTACCAGACACGCCAGGAACTTGGAAGAGCTCTTGCAATCCGTTCTGTAAAAATAATCCAAGATACAAGTATAAAATTAGCATTTTTCTTCAGAATAAACCAAACAAGAAACTACCCCTACGCGGGTCTGAATTTGAATCTGGTACCTGGATGATTGCTCTGACGGGGTTCCGCAGGATGCAGCCCTGCTCTAACGTAGGCTCAAATGTTCCAGATGATGGGGTCCGACAAACTTCGCTCTCCTCAGAAGTGTAAGCATCTCCAGCTTGTGATGTGCGTGAACTCCTCACCCAACGATTTTCCACTCAGTTGAGACCTTCGCTAGGGTGTGATTTAAATGAAGCAAAGGTAAGACCCAACTCAAGATAATTTCCAGCATTGAGAGATTCAAAGAGCAAACAAAAGATCTCTGCATTCGTTTCGGGCTCTACACCCATAGAACACATCGGATCTAAATCCTCGAAGTGAACCCACATGCTAAGATCTCGCCCTTTTCCTGAATATCTGTCACCCGAGTGTGAGCATCAATCATCCAGCGACAACTAAGTCCTGGAAAGTGTGAACATCAGGTCCACATTCAGCTTCAAAGTTTTTTCCAATATCATACAAGCAACGTTCCTTTGAATTCCAAAAATTTTGATTCAGAAAAGAGTTCATAGTCAACAGCTGCAATCTAATTCTTCGCAGGTATGGCTGGAATCAGATAGAACTGCTTTCTCTGAGTAAACTCCGGGAAGTATTTGTGAAATGAATTGATTCTCGACCACCATGCATGGTCATGCTTTCTCTCAGTGAAGCTTCACACCCAGTTTGGCTCTCATACACCCGATTAAACATTTAGGCAACTAATGAAATTGTCTATGAAAGCCCATATTGTACTACCACTCATCTTTTACTTTCTCTTTTGTCCATGCACAGAAGGTTTCTATAAATAAGCTCATGTCAAGTTGTGGGAAGCACCACAATCATAAATAAAAATAAATAAAATGAATTCATCTAGTTTTATTCTGGTGTTTAAAGGATTCCTTCACCCTTTTGCGAATGAAGATTCTACATAACAAAAGAACTACCTTGGAAATAAAAAATCTTTATTTCTTTTCTATTTAAAATTGGATGGTTGAAATTTGATACGACATTGTAATTTAAAAACATGAAAACATTAAACTTAGGAATCCATAAATTATAGTTTAAAATACTTATAATAGAAATTTCTAAAATACAGATTTACATGTTAAGATTTCATTTATAAATATAATATATAATATAACATTATTAATGAAGGGTAAACAAAATTTGAGGATATTAATAAATCTACCTTATCATATCATGATTTGAATTTTTTTTATTTTTAATTTTTGAAATATCATATTTTAAAATTCTGCATAAAACTAATAATTAATTTGATATCAAACATTGTTCAATATATATTATTCATGATAGTTGAGAAATGAATGCAAATTAAATAAATAAAGAACTCAAAATAAATAATAATAAACTTTTATTAAATTATATCTAATTTAAGAGTATATTTATTAAATTAAATTAAATTAAATTATTTTTAAATCATTCAAAAAAGAAGACTAATAAATTCAACTAGAAGAACAAATAGTTAATTAAAAATGAACACTATGTAAATATTAGATAAGTGCAACTGCTACATATTCATATATCAAAGAGATATTTTAAAAAAAAAAGAAAAAAAAGGAAAAAAAATCCCATGGTATGATTCTGAATTTACACAAAATTATGATTTAAATCATATATATATATATATATATAGGATTTCCTGATGTATGATTTTAATTTATTTTACTATGTTGAAATATTACATGCAGTAAAATTTTATTTTTATTTTAAATTATGTTTTACATGTTATTTTACTTGATTTTACTTTCATAGTGTTTTTACCAGTATATATATATATATATATATATATATATATATAAACCTCTTTAAATAAGAACATGGTATTTCATTCAATTTTGAAAAAAAAATAATAATAATGATAAAAAATATAATATTAGTCTTTTGAATTTAGAACAAATAATATCATTAAAAAAAAGTTAAATAAATGTCATGAATGTAAAAAAAATTAAAAATAGTCCCAAAACTTGTGATTCTACCCAGTGAATCTGCTCCGCTCTCCATTCTACCCAGTGAATCTTACCCAGTCTTTTAAAAAATCCTTAAAATATAAATTAAATAAATTATATATATATATATATATATATATATCCACAAACACACACACACGGTTACATAAGATAAGAAAGAGTTCAAAAGTGACTTCTCCTTGTGTTCTTCTTTCATCAATTTCCTTCAACGGGTTGGACAAGCTTGCGTTGAAGCCTTGCTTGCTTACTTGCTTGCTTTCGAAGCACCGCGACTGCGGCGTCAGTGCCCGATGTTGAAGCAAGCATGCGGCGAAGGGCCGGCGAATCTGCTCCGCTCTCCACTCACTAGCTCACTCGCTCTCTCTGTGTGGAAGTCGAAACAAAGACGCATACACACAAATCATGTTCAGTGCGATAGACACCGACGATGTCTGTTTCACAACCAAAGGCGAATCCTGCTCTTTGCTTGGCTCAATTTGCACGCATGTCTTGACAACCTGTGTGGCGACAGCGTGTGCTAGATTAGTGCGTTTTATCTAAGGCGCAAAATTCCGAATTCCAAACCTGGCCTGGTTCGATGCCAACATGCGGAGCTCACAGGTCTAGAATGGTGTCTAGACGAGTGTGTGGACTGCGTCATATTGCCTCTTACTACAAAGCAGTGTAGATTTTTGCGCGATGACGATCTGGCTCGGCACTGACGAAACGGAGTTTGTGTCTGATGCTAGAGGGCACTTACTCTCAGCTTTTGCTAGAGTAGTCTTCGCTAGATCCGTGGGTTCAGCGACAATTTAACATCCTGCAGTTATGTAAAGCATCGATGCGTTGGGCCAGACTTCGAGGATATTGAACCACGCAATATGCATTCCAAGACCGAGGACCGTCGATATGATCGAACCATCGTCTCCTTCAGGCGATCTTTCACAGGGTTGTTGGCAGGGGTACGCTTAGAACTCATTGCCATGTTGCTGGAAGAAATGCGTCTGTATATCTACACTCAAATTCAGTTGGTAATTATGTAGTTTGAGGCAAGTGTGAGGCTGAGAGCGATCTAAATTCACTCTCGCCAGTATCTGGTCTCTTGAGGACATGTTCTGACATGATCAAGCCGCTACTGATACGATTGAGCGCAGGATTCTTATTGTAGTGCATTCAGTGGATTAATTTCGTGCTAGACGTGAAATTGAACCACAGGTGCTTTGCAGCTCCAGTACTACGCCACAGAGACAGCGAATACAGCATACAATGCACAATCGAGAGCCGACAATCGCCTATTACCGCCTGACTAGATCATGTACCCATCAGAAAAACTTTCTGCAGACGCGGAAAGATTCCAAAAAGCACTTAGCTTTTGGAGTGTAAGAAGCGAGAGCCAGGACAATAAATTTTAGCTCTGTTTACGAATTTGCAGGACAATGGCTCCACCGTTGGTGACTGGTTCAACCCAATCTGATTCACCATCAAATTCACCGCTTAGCTGTGGTCACACAACCAAGGAAGGTTGGAGCAGATCAGTAGAGATAAGTGGTTGACATGAAGTCATTCTGTCTGTTCTGTAAGTGACATGGTTAACCAGCAAAATGACTCGTGTGTCGTTGCTAACGTAAATCAAGCTAGTCCGCAAAAACTCTCTGCATGCAGCTAAATGATTCTGGTGAACTGTTGTATTTTGCAAGACTCTAGCTTAACATCAATTGTAATACCAAAATAAAGAACTTGAACTACATCGTAGGCTATGATTGTCCATGCAAGCACACTGCCGTGCGATGGAAGCTGAAAACCAGCATGTCACTGTACAACATAATTTGTCTCTGCTCACAAACAGTAAACCTGGAAGCGCAGTTTTCATGATTCACCTTGGAGGAGGAGCTACGTACTCCTGGACGATCAAATTGTCGCTCTGAGCAATAGAACATTATCTCCAGATTTAAATGATGTCTGAAACGAAACAATTGTGTTTGATCGTTCTATTCCTCAACTGAAACAATTTAAACTGTAGGCCTGCCATCACATCCCTCAGGAGTTTGGCTAGAAATTTCTGTAAATAACTGTGGACTGAAATTGCCAGAAATGAGCTAAACGTAACTGTTTTGTAACTCATACTAGCTGTAAATTGTTAACAGGACCCGCCACAAAAGTTCTTATACTCTTGATATGTCACCAGAGTGTAAGAGAATCTAAGTTTGTCTCTACATGTTTATGAGAAATCAATTGAGCGATGGGCAGGGACGGGAGGGACAGGAGAGGGTCAGAAGTAGGTACCGAGCGATCTACGGCAATTTGAGTCTCTCAAGGTGTACGTAACCAGAATGCATTGAGGCACCTTACAGAATTGTCAAGAACTAAGCATGAGGATTTTGTGAGTTAGTATGAGCTCACGTTGATCTTTCCACCGCAAGGCCTTAGCGGATATTCCTCGGTTCCTACAAGCTTTCGTGTGTTACTCTTTGAATCAGAGCATTACTCAGAAAATAACCTTCGTGCCCAGTGAATTTGGATCAACCTAATTGAGTTTGGCCTCGTGTGTTCGAATTGATAAGTCTCCAGTAGTCACCTGTCGATGTAGAAATCGAATGATAACTAGCTAGTAAAATTTAGCCATTTGAACATGGAGGCTCATGTGAGAACGCTTCTGTACTAGAGGTAAAATTATAATGTCGGCCTGGCAGCTGTGTCAATCTCTAGAGTGCTTAGTCACCACAAATCAACATGAGTTCACAGGGTCCGGACATCTTTTGATGCACACAATCTTGGTTGCAAGGTGCAACTTAATCGACATGGCAACTGGCGTCAAGTGGTTAAGTTTCGGCAGCTTGACGATGTTGTTAGTCTATTGGTGTCACGGATAATCCTTCGATTTTCTGTAATTGTCCTTTCATTGAATCTGCGATGACTCAGCTTGTCGGCACGAGGATTGAAACTTTCATGTGGTAGTCACGGCAAGCAGGAGAGGTTTGGATCAACTCCTTAAAATGAACCGTCTCTAGTTTCCCTTCAGATCATGTGTTCGTTGTATAGATCGATCGACAGCCGGCGGATGAAACTCTCGACTTGACAATATTTCTCCTGGACTCCCTCAGCAACAAGTCTCCAATTTGCAGCAGTCTGCATCGACTACTACAGGTATGTCATCAAATCACCAATGACAACTTTTCATGAGATTTCCACTATGAATCTTAATTTGTCTCAGGGAGAGATTTGAACCGTTCTGTCCAAAGTATCAGAACGATCACAGTCGGTTGTCGACCTGGGTTGACAACTTCCTCAGCGCGGCGAAGGCTGTGGATACCATGGCCAACTACATCATCGCCAGCGACGCGCTTGTCCTGCTGGCAATCGTCACGTTCTTCTTCGTTTACTTCCTGAGAGCCTTTATCCTCCGGGATAAGAAGCTGAGGCCAAAGTATCCACCAAGCCCTTGGAAGTGGCCGATCCTTGGCAATCTTCCACAGCTTCTCCTCCGAGGTCCTGCATGTCACACCACCTTCAGACTGCTGGCCAAAGAGTTGGGTCCTGTATATAATGTCTGGCTCGGTGGTTCCTTCCCTGTGGTGATTGTAACTGGAGAGGACACGGTACATGAAGCTCTCATCAAGCAGAGCAGCGTGTTCTCATCGCGACCAAAGCTGCTAACATGGCAGCACATCAGCGCAGGATTCAAAACCATTATGACTTCGCCGTTCGGCCCTCATTGGCAAAAGCTCAGGAAGACCATCAGCTTGGACCTGCTAGGTCCCTCAAAGCTGGCAAGCTACAAGCCCGTTCGTGACAGCGAAATCCAGAAACTGCTGGCCAGGCTCAGAAAGCAAGCCCATGACAATGCAGGCTTGGTCTCTCCTCTCGATCAATTAAGAGCTAGTGCAGTGGACATGATCATGAGAATCGGTTTCGGGGAGGAATTCGCACTGATGGAAGCTGGGAATCCAAATCGTCGACATGCCAAAGTCATGGAGCTCGACAGGTGCTTCCGCCAACTGATGGATGCAGGATCCATTTTCCAGCTTGTCATTGACACTTCAGTTGTGGCGAGGACCTTACTCTTCCCCCTCGCTAGATCTTCGTACCGGTACATAGAAACTGTCGCAGCTAACACCGTCTCGCTCGTGATGCCAATCGTCCAGCAACGCAAAAGATATCTCCAGGACCACCCAGCCACCGAGACCAGAACCTTCGTTGACGCTCTAATATCTTGCAAAGGAGAGAATGCGCTGACGGACCTTGAGATCGTTTGGAACGTCGTCGAGCTCATGGTTGGCGGCACCGACAACACGTCGCACATCCTGGAATGGGTTCTGGCCAACATGGTGAAATACCCGCACATCCAAGAGAAGGTCTACACAGAAGTTAGATGCGCTATGGGACCCAACCTCGAGCGCCGGTTGGTGGAAGAATCTGATCTTGACAAGCTTCCTTACTTACAAGCTGTTGTGAAAGAATCGATGCACAGACACATGATGACTGCTCTGGCAATACCAAAGATTGCCGCGCAGGATTGCAAGCTTTCTGGATACGACATCCCCAAAGGCACCATGGTGTTGTTCCACGCTGGAGCTCTCGCCATGGACGACGATATTTGGACTGATCCATTAAATTTCCGACCGGAGAGGTTTCTAGCCGGTACAGGATCATCAAATGCTCCAGTCACACAAACGCACAAGCATGCCTTCATGCCGTTCGGCGCTGGTCGGAGATCGTGTCCAGGTGCTACCATGGGGTTTCTTCACCTCCACCATCTATTTGCAAATTTGATCTATGCTTTCGAGTGGGGACCTGAGTCACCCGGCAAGGCTGTCGACTTCACGGAGAAGTTCCGCATGGTCGTCACCATGAAGAATCCTCTCCGGGCAACCATAAAAGAAAGGACCCATTTTTGAATGCTGTAGAACTGCTTTCGTAGTTTATCGCACATTAACTGCTCTGACAGCTATGTTGCAAATCACTTGTTCACACTACCTGTTTATCCTCATCAGTGTCTATTTAATATATACAAATGACCCTACGTTTCGTTCCACTTTCCATTATCAGCTGTGTTGAGACATAGTAACTACAGGTGCCCGATGCAAGTTGACCTTCAGTATCCGGTTTCACGTGCAGAATTATCATAATATAACTTAACACATGGCTCCGAAGGCGAACACAATGTTCACCCAAAGGTGATTGTCACTCGTTGTGTCTCTTCGTTTATCCATTATATCGTGAACTTGGGTCACGTGCCCTTGCAAGATTTGGCTGGTGCTATAGTTGAATCCAGGGTGAGTCATTAGTTCGTCTGCTGAGACGGACGAGCAAAGTGGCGACCCTAAGAACCTAGCGACGACGAACGATTTATTCTCCGTCACCTCTTCAAATTGACTTCTTCTGGTTTAGGGCTGGCGCTTCTTTGTTCGAAAGCGGCATCTTTCTTATTCGTTGGCGAGGTGGCACTCTCTGAGGGATATCACATGTTATTTTGGCATATGTACTTCTCTGTGGGGCCCTAACGCTTGCCGTTGCTGCGTAGACAGAGTCATTGATTTCAATCCTGCACGATCAGGTCGAATTTCTTGGTCCAAACCTTGAACATGGGGTTTGAGATTCTGAGCTTTAATTACTGTTCTCGCAGATTGCAATAAAGCCTCCGCAATTATAAGTTTTTGATGTGGATTTCCGGTGAATGGCTTTAACAGGGTTTAGGCAATCTGAAGCTTAGGGCTTATCGAAGTTTTTGAAGTATTCTTGATTTTCTGAAGTGTTGGTTTGGGCTCCAGACCTGGTGAATCTTGCGGAGTGCGTGTGTGGATTTTCTTGTTCTGATTGTGTCATGTGACGAAATTGTGGAGAGGAAAAGCTTTTGTCATGGACGTGACTCGGGCAGCCACTCTTAGCTCTTCTACTTTAGTTCATCCTTGCAAAGAATTTGCTAGCACTGAGTTTTTCCCTTCGCGGGCTAGGTCGTCATTCTCTGGACAACAGGATGTTAGGGCGCTGAAAGCTATTGGCAGGTACAACTTCCTTTCTAATCTTGCCCCCTTGTGTTGTCAGTTACGCAAATCTGCTAGTTATCCCGTTTTGCGACGAGCGTTTCTGTGAACGTCACGTTGAGCCCCTAGACTTTGAGTAGTGTGCATTGCTCGGAAATAATTCTTTTCTACTCGTATCAATAGGTAAAAATTCTCTTTGAACCTTTCTAACGTTTGGCTCTTGGTGCATTTCTCTCGAATTGACACACAATTTGTCCAAACATATTTTCCTGAGGTCGTTGTCTCACCAACATGATCTTCGAGGGCGGTTTCTTTTCAATTGTGCTGATTGGTATCACGATGTTGGGATAATTGATATTAAATAGTGAAAGCTTTCGTGTTGAATCCAGAGGAAGCAGGTTGCCGGGGATAACAGACGGTGACAATTTGTTCTTGGAACGATCTGGTGCCCTTCATGTTGCGAGAGCAGCTTTGAAACAGGATGGACCTTCAGGAGATGGTCTTTCCTTTTCTAAGCCCAGCTCTGAGAAGAACGGTAGTTCCACTCATCCAGAGGTAGGGTAAACCTTGCTTCTGGAGACTTCAGCCTGCCCTATGTGCGAATTGTATTTAGACAACATTTTTCTAGACCAAATATTGTGAAGTTCATTGACCCCTTTACTAGCATCACACAATCTTCAACGTCTCCCTTCACATGTGTTGTACAAAGTTCGTGTTTTCAGAGTGATTCTTGTATGTTCATCTGTTTGATTTTATCACCGAATAATATTCGAAGAACCTGACATTTAACACATTATAAAGCGAGTGATCACCATCCTAAGGACCAGATGACTTGGACACTTCTCTTTTGTTTATGTTAAAATCAAGATCACGTTGAATTAACCTGGGAATACTTTCTCGAGCAGCAGGCCAAGAGTGCTAATCCTCCTGACAATTCTGGAAGCTTAAAGGGGGTGACGACTTCACCCGCAACCACAGCAGGGACGTCAAATACAAGCGGCAGTCGGGCAGGTCTATTTCGAACGCCCATCTCAGGTGGAGTGCAGAGTGCCACAAGTTCACATGGGTTGCCTCACCCCGCCATTGCCGTACGTAACCTCATTGAACAGGTATGGTGTTTGTCAAACTTATAGTGGGTTTCTTCACTCCAATTCCTCAGATAGGATCTTAAGCAACTGAGGAAAAAAAACATCAAAACCGAGGCCGCCCCCTATCTCATGTAGGATTTCTTGCAAGTAGGTTTGAGCTGTATTCGAGTAAACCATGACAAACTTTCATCACTCTTGATCTTTTTATCTGACGCAATTCGTACACGCCTTTGAGGTTTGACCTTTTGGTCGTAGGATATGATTTCAGATAGGATGAAACCCCCTGCTGATATTGGTCCCTCTGGAGTTTAGCAACCCTAACATATTGCCCATTTTGACGCAGGCTCGTTTTGCACATCTGTGCACGATTATGTCACGTATGCATCATCGCCGGCGAGGTTACCCCTTCGGTTCACTTGTGGACTTCGCTACGGATAATCGTGGACGTATGGACTGGAACCTTCACACGATAGTGTTGTATGTACAGAAGCGGAATTTAAATCATGAACTGCTGTCCTCTCATTTTGAAGTTTTTAGCATATCACTAGCATAAGTGTTCAATAACTGAATAAGTTACTGTGCTCACCTTGCCACGCAGTTTTTTTTTTCTCGATTTTCTGTCTTTTCATAGGCAGTCTGTATCATAACTGTTGTGGCATTCTCTCCTCAGATCCCATTTTTTCACTGTCACCATTAGCAATCCATACAAGGAATCTCCTTGCAGATCCACGTTGCACTTTGGTGGTTCAGGTACAGCCGTTTAAGTGTTCCATGGTTGTAATTGTAGTCTTGAATCACGTCCCTCCTTTACTAATTTCCATATTCTGGAGTCATCAAAGGCCTGCTTATTTTGCACATTACACATCTGCAGACTGTTTATCAATATCTGGTCTTTTAATATATATATATATATATATATATATATATATATGAGATTTTTTCTCAAAGTTAAAATATGATTGAATTTTGTATCTGTTCAGGGGTTAGTAGTTCCTCTATATTTTTATTGGCTAAAATCTGGTTCACGTTGGCAGATTCCAGGATGGAGTGGACTCGCTAATGCGAGAGTTACGTTATTTGGAGATGTGTATCCTCTTCCTCCTGATCAGCAGGTATGGTATTGGAGAACGTCGACTTAGACTACCTTTGATATAAAAAACTGTAAGGGCTTTCCCTTAAATACTGCATCATGTAACTCCGTTGTATACTGTGAAGTGACCCTTCTGCATCTCAATAATTTGGAGTGGAGCCATATCATCAACTTTTGTGCATTGAACAGTGCCTTGATGATAAAAAAATGACGTATGTCTTGCAGGCGCTTGCACATCAATATTACCGTGCAAAGCATCAACAAGGGGCGTCACAACAATGGAGCAACTTTACTTTCTATCGCATGGAAAATATAAGGTATCCTTTGTCTAGCGGTTGATTGACCTCGTGGCAACTACCATGAGTATAACACCGTGCAGTATTCTTGGCAGAAGAGGTGTTCTACATTGCCAAAGAAACCCTGATGAGAAGCAGATATGTGAGATTGAGTGACAAATAGTGACGAATGTCTATTTTCTAGCCTTTTGCTGCCCTTTGTATGTAGCTAATCCGGCGTGGTACATTATTGACAATAGTAAAAGTTATGTTTGAAGAGCTGCTAACGGCATTGTGTCTCATGAGAGGATCATAATATTGGTTTAGTGTTTAGTTTACTTAGCATAGAATCTGTTATTAACCATGATTATGTGGAATGCAGTGACATCTATTTTGTCGGAGGATTTGGCACCGTGCAATGGGTAGATGTCAAGGAATATGACTTGGCTCGGCCAGACATTATTGCAGTCAACGGGGCTGAAAAAACATTACAGGTCTGCCGCATGCCCTCTTGAAATATGTGTGGAAAGATTGGTTATCAACACAATTTATGTCATAATAACGTATTAGAAGCTTGCAATAATGCATGTTGTGGCTATTGTATTAGACAACTAATTAGTCGACTAATAGTGTTTCTAAGTACTGTGAATTCTGGTGGGGGATTGCAGGAATTGAATTTCAGGTTTTCAAAGAAGCTGATGGAGCTTTTAGCCTCGGAAGCTGAGGTGGATGATGCTGCCTTGATTTCTATAGACAGCAAAGGTGTTGATATTCGTGTTCGGCAGGGTGCACAGGTAATTATTTGCACTGAACTGACTATGGATGGAATTGTAATTTGGTGGCCGTGCTAGTGCCAGTGCGAAAATTGTTTTCATGATTGCGCTGGACATATTAATTGGCACCATCTTCCCAAATCGTTTTGAGTTCTTTTGTGACATATCCTTAAACATTATCTGCCATTTGGTCCATGCTGGTGCCCTTCTATTATCTTATGAGTACCTTATGTCTATCTTAGCATTAATCCTGTATTCTCTTGTGATGATAATTACAGTTCAATGTGCGACGCATTTCATTTGACGAAAAAGATCCGGTGAAGAGCTGTGACCACGCAATCATGGCTCTGCAGAAGGAGCTGGACAGGGGAGTTCGATTTCTCCACTGAAGGATTCATACCTTACAGAACGAATCGGCCGCGCAGATTTATGATTCTCACAAGAAAGTAATGCTGCTCCCTGGAGCAACGTTATGTACAGAGTGGACTGGTCACATTTCTAATGTTTTCTTTCCTTGGAAGACACGACGTCAACAAGCATTGTCTACGTTTTGACTTCTTCACAAGTACCCATCTTTGAGTTAACTAATTTCTAGATACTGTGGGGAACCTTCATATGTTTTTGCTTCACGCACTCCCATTGCTGAGCTGTTTATGGAGTAGGGAGGCTCCGATCCTTCTGATGGATGTGAAGCGGAGGATATGTGTCAATCCAAAGATGTAGCATCTGATGTGTTTTACTTAGACATCACCGGGAATTTGTACCTGAACATGAATCTAGCTGAGATTCTAGCTGCCCTGAGTGAGACTGCATTGCGAAGAGGTTCCCAACCAAGTTTTTATAGCTGTCACCAGCAACTGAACTCTCATTTGTGTCAATTTTGTGCAATCCATGACATCCACTTCACATTCAAAGCCAATGGTCTGAAACACCAACCGTCGTATGTTAATTTGATAAATTTGTTTTTATCAAAAATCCATTTGTCAAAAAAAAGAGATCCTATTATTACCATGAGTATCAATAATTACTAAAGACGTATTTAGCTAAAGAACAATTGATATTTATAGTGTATTAAAAATCTGAATGTAAAATTAAAAATCAATAAACAAAGGTTGTATTACTTTTGTAGTTAAATACAATATCTAAATTTATGATCACTACTATGATTTTTTAAAATACATCTTAATTAGAATTTACATTTGTAGTTTCAAGTCATGTACTATCAAATAACATAATTGTTTATTAAGCTATAAATTAATATTTAAAATTTGAACACATCAATAACTCAGAATTTTTAAAATTTGAACACATCAATAACTCAGAATTTTTAAAATCTATATTTGAATTAAGATTCAAATTTCTATATATGTTACTTTTGTATATATTAAATCTTGTAGGTATTTCTAACACTTGAACAAGAGATTTTATCTTTTTAATTCTTTTTGTAAGTGTGATTATATAAGTAGCACAAATTATCAAATAGCTAATACATAAAAAAATAAAAAAATATCAATTGTTCTTTAGCTAAATACGTCTTAAAAGTCAAGTAAATTATTTAGATATGAACTCTATCCCAACTATACTTTTTACTAATTAAATATTATAGAAGATAAGTATTACATATTATTTAAATATTTATTGCTACTCTTGTATAGACTAGTTAATAGTTAAAATTCAAAATTTTATGCATGCTTGTAGTTTTTATAAGTATAATATTATGTTGATGTTACTATAGGATTAATGTTTTTATATTAATATTTTTCTTCATCTTCTTCTTTTAATTTATATTCCAATTCATTTGCTGGTTGCTAATTTAAATTATAGTTAACATATATATTACAAATTAGGAGGTTTAGAAAGAATAAATTTGGATGAAGAAAATCAAAATAAGTGGTGGTGGCAACAACAACCAAATTCTAACTACCAGAAGATTTCTTGAGCCATAATTTTAAAAGCATGCTTGTATTTAAGAATTTAAAAAGGAAAAAAAAATCTAAGAATGTAAAAATGAAGCAATTGGATGTTTGACATAATTTGTAATTTGAGTGTGAATTAAAGATTTCTAATTGCTTTTGAAAATTATGATATTTTAATAGATATTAAAGTTATTTATAATAATAAAAAATTTAACAAATAAAATATTTGCATCTTTTACTCTTATATATGTATATATGTATATATAATATTTGAAAAAAATTCAATTGTAGGTATATTGAGTGGTTTTTTTAATATAAAATTTTGATATTGTATTTTGGATAAGAAAAAATTAGGAGATAGACATACATCTTGGTAGATAGAATATCTTATATATCTTGATTTGCTTCTATGCCTAACAACAATGTTTCTTTGTCAACCTACTTTGTTTGCCATTTGCTCATCAAACCTCTACAAATGCTCAAGTAGGCCTTGCTTAAACTAAAATTCTTTAATCAATTTTTAAAAAATTAAAACCAAATTAAACTTTTATAAAATAGATCTAAAGTACTCATAAAAAATTTCATAGAAAAATAGTGTAGGAAAATCATTACATACATAAATTACTTAAAAAGTATAAATAATCAAAGCATAAATATTTATTTATTATATATACATTGAAACAAAATCCAAAAACTATAAAATAAAAAGATATATAATAAATACTTTAATATTTGTTCTACTTATATTTTAATAATAATTACTAAAAGCATAATTATAATAAAATATATATTTTACTTACTTCACATTTATAATAACAAAAAAAAAGATGAAATAAAATCAAACAGTTACCAATCATAATTCACTATATATATATATATATATATACATGGATAATAAAAAGTAAGTATGCATTCTCATCAAATACATCTATTCTTATATATTTGTATAGATATATACATGTATATAAAGATATTTTTATATATATCTTTTATAAGTCATATTACATAAAATCTATATTTTATTAAAATTGAATATTATTTTGATTTTTGAGAACCACTAGGTGGACACCCTCCTTTTATTGCATGGACACCTCTTGTGCCATGCATCTTCGCATTCACAGAATAAAACTCTTATTTATATTAAAAAAATTTAAGATAAATTTATAATAAAATACTTCCTAAATAAAATTAATAAGTTTTTTTTATAGTAAATAAAAGAATTACATGAAATATATTATATAATTTTATTAAATTTAATTAAAAAAATAGAAAAAAAAGTACCATAAACTATTGCATACAAATCTTTTATTATAAATTTTTAAAAAATTTTTTAGTATAAATAAGAATTTTACTATATATATGCAGGGGTCCATATAGTATAAGAGGTGTGTCCACCTAACAGTTTCCTAATTTTTTAATTAAAAGCTTAATTATATTAAAATATTTTTTTAAAAAATACTTTTACTAGAAAAAAATATTTTATTTAGACTTTCTACTCTTTCATTTGTGTTTTTTTAGACATAATTTTAATTGTTTCATTATATATATAGTTTATTTATTTTTGGATTAATATTTTTTTAGAGATTAGTATTCAGTAGAAATACTATATTTATTTATTTATATATATATATATATATATATATATCCAAGTAGTATTCAGAATCAATGTAGTCTTTGTGAATTCTCTGTTTAGCCACCTTGCAAGAGTCTCGCTATGCCGCGCAAGTTGTCCTAACAACACTTCATGACAACAACGAAGAAGAGAAAACAAACAACCAAGAACCGTCAAAAGCTTTAGCCACTGTATGCACAAAGAATACACACCATCCCAAGCTCATCGGACTGAGCCGAAAAAATGAACTAAAGCAACAATCTTCCTTTATTACAATTTCATGTTTCGTAAACATCATGATCAACTGTGTTTTGGACTACGATTGGGCTTCTTTGTCCAACAACTGAATATGCTCTAGTGTCTGTTCTTTTGGTAAGGGGACTTCTATTTGCATGAGGTTATCAGGACCACAACAATGCAGTCATTGAGCGGTAACTGTAACTCATTAATCTAACTTCAAAACAAACCTGCAGCTGTTGGCAAAGGCAACAAGAGGCTCTTGTATGTCTCAAATGAAAGAATATTCCGGTAGGTGGACACTGAACTTTGTCACGTTACATGGTATTGCTGACTGATGTCCACCCAAAGCTTAACACTGCTCGTATGAACCACCGCACTTTATTGCAGAAAAACCACCACACACGAGCTGACACACACAAGCTGACACACACAAGCTGCGGATACCATCTGCAAAAATGACCAACAATATATATATATATATATATATATATATAAACGACCTTTGCAACAAAGCTGCACCCCAACTAGCCATGTGCAATCTGCGATGCCACGACGAAACTAGGTGACGTCACACAGCGAAGACACAACGAAGGCTTGCGAAGATTATATGAGTGAACAGGGCCACAGAAGAGGGACCTGCAAGCAAGGTCAAAGAAGTTAACATACAACCCTCAGCCAACAACACAACTACTCAATAACAAGAACAAGGTGCAAACATGGGCCACAACACAAGTTTCTGCATCTTAATGACAACAAGGGCATTATCATTAGGCTTCAAATAAATATGCTCTCCATTAATCCCCCTTTCCAGAATTAAGGAGGAGTGGAGTGGATAAGGGTGGATCAACATCTGAATAGCATGGGTGTTGAGAGAGGTACGGAAGCAGAATCGTCAGACATTTATGATCAATCGAGGCCCAACCGAAGGCTACCCAGTGGTCCTGGACAGGGACATGTTAGTGTAAATCATAGAAGATTAGTATAGATATAGAGTGTTGCTAATTTTTTGCTATTGCCACCACATCTTGCTACCACAATTTTTGCTATTGCTTGCATTGCATATCACAATGCATTTTACTGAACATCATTAATGCACACCACAATGGATAAAGTGCACATTCTTTATGGATGTGTATTTTAGTATTCTATAAATATATTATGGTGTGCAATGCAAGTTTACTACAACTTGTGATGGCATTAGTAAAAATTATGATGGCATGTGGTAGATAGTAAGTTATAGTGGCATTAGCAAAAATTGCGATGGCCCATGGAAGATGGCAAGTTGTGGTGGCATTAGCAAAAAGTGTGGTGGCATTAGCAACACACTAGATATAATGAGAATATTAACTATATGTCTTTTCAATTATAGATGGAAATTTTGAGAAAAAGAAATATAAAAGAAAATAAAAATAAAAATAGATGACTTTTATATTGGCAAAAAGATCTACCACAATTAGAAGTCATAAGTTTTTTTTAGAGATGCCATAATCTTTTTAATACTACAAAATATCTTTTGTAAGATATTAATAAATATTTGTTAGTAAATTTGGCTTGATTTTTGTAGGATTTCATATAATTTTAAAAAATCACTATTAAAAAATTGATACTAAATTATTAAATTAAAAAAATCACTCATTGTTAATTAAATGAAGAAAATATTATAAAACAATAAATATAAAAAAAAAATCATATTGTACTATTATATAATTTTTCAAATTTTAAATATATTAAAAAAATATTTTAATATATTTATTTAGATTTTTAATATAAAAAATCTATAGATGATTTATTTATAAGATTATAAAATAAGAAATTTATTATAATATAGAAATTTTAGAAATATTTTAAATTTTATTCTAAAAATTTAATTTTTAAAATATTACAAGCCATTGTGATATAATAACAAAATAATAAATAAAAATCTTATAATTTATTAGCAAGATATATTAATGTAATTTTTTAAGATAAAAATCATACATAATATTTTTTTGAATTTCATAAATCATCCTAGATAATTTTATTTTGGTAATAATATAATTTTTTTTTACTTAGAATAATAGCATTAAATCTTATACAATTGATTTGTATCTTATCAATTTACTTATAAATAAATATTTAATATATATATATATATGTCAAGGACATACTTATCAGAACCTTTTAGAACATTCTAAAAGGTTCGTAGAACTCTCTAGAACCTTCCAGAACCTTCTAACATCTTCCTAATTCGTAAAAGTTACTTGAGAAGCTTTCTAGTTGGTGGAAGTTGCTTGAGAAGCTCCCTAGTTGGTGGAAGCTACTTGAGAAGCTTCCTAGATAGGACTATATATTCTTCAATCTTGACAACACATCTCTTGGAGCTCTAGCTTACGTCTCTGGTGTTGTTTTTGTATTCATCTGATTAATCTAATTCTTGCCAATTCTTCTTGAACTTCTTCTTAAGACTTTCAGTCTATATTCTGCGACCATGACAGTTTGTCGAGATTGCTCTCATCTCAGATATCAGAGCTAGTTCCTTCTTGTTGGAGTGTGGATTATTCCTCTTCTTGAAGGTCTTAAGGCATTTTAGAGGTTGCGGAGTACCCTTTTCTAAACCAATATTTCTTCCTTGTAGAAACAATTACTTCCTTTCTCTTAGAATGGCCAAAGGTCAAGACATTAATATGATTGAAAGTTTGGAGTCCAAGTTGAATGCCATTATGAATACTCTTGCTACGTTATCACAAAGAATTACGGTGATTGAGATAGTCTTTGCAAGACTTCATAATGATAGAGCATCCGGAATAACTCAATCTGGGCTTCATCAGTCTCAAACTTCTACACCAAAAGAAATAGCTTTACTTGTGATTCAACGAGAACTATTGCTTCCACAATGAAAAGAGCCTCGAATTAGCCTTCCAAACAAGTTTGATGGTACGCGCTCCAAGTTTTCAGGTTTTGTCAATTGAATCAAGTTGATAATAGCTCTACAATCCGAATGTTATCCGACGGAGGAATCACGCATTAGACTAGTTGGAACTTTGCTTACGGGACAAGCTCTATCATGGTTTGCTCCTCTGTTTGAAAAAGGATCACCGATTTTGAACAACTTTGAAACTTTTTTGGAGGCATTTGCAGAAGTATTTGGCGAGCATGATAAGGCTCGATGGGCTATAACAAAAATTCGATTGCTACGACAAGGGACTTGCTCTACATCAATCTATGCATCAAATTTCAGGCAATTAGCATGCAACATCAATTAGGACGAAGAAGCATTGATGAGTCAATTCTATTAGGATCTAAGGGACGACGTGAAGGATTTGTTGTTATCTCTTCTTGATCTATGAATGCTCAATGAAGCCATTAGCCAAGCTGTGAAATGCGATAATCGCCTATTTCAGTGTCACCAAGATCAACGTTCCAGACAATATATAAGTTGTGACGGTGCAATTATATCGGCAAGTAGTCTAAATTCACAATCGGAGGCGGATGACATGCAGATTGATGCGATATGTGTCAAATCCCTTATTCCAAAAGAAAAGAAGCAGCGTATGGAAAAATGTTTGTGTTTGTATTGCGGTGGAGAAGGCCATAGAGTTGGAAGTTGTCCTAAAAAGTAAAATAGATGCAGCATCAAGACTAGAGGTGCATTTGTTTAGGAAAACAAGGATACCCAGCCACAATAGCAATTGTACGGTTGGACAAATTAATACCAGGTTCCTCTCTTTCTACTCAACCTGCCCGTTGTTTTACAATTTCTTTGTCTTTTGGCCCTCAAAAATTAAAAACCTTAGCCTTATTAGATTCAAGAGCATTTGTCTGTTTTTTAGACCAAGAATTTGCTAAGCGTCATAAAATTCCCCTAGTACAGAAATTCAAGCTTATTCACGTAGAAGTAATAGATGGACGACCTTTATTGTTTGGTAGTATCACCCATGAATCAGAACCTATAGAGGTGACGTTTAAAGACCATAGTAGTTATATTATTTTCAACATTATTAGCACCCTGTCAAACCATGTTATTCTTGGTCTATCTTGGTTGAAAAAATATAATCCATCCATAGATTGGAGACTGCCGAGGATAACATTTTCCATAGAACAACCTAAAGACAAGCCTGAAAGAAGATCTCAAATTAAAAAGTCTTTGTTTATTCGAGCAAGAACGTTTGTAAGATTGTGCAAGGAAGACACACCATTGATTATTTATGCGGCTCCAACTAGTGAAGAGAAAATTTCAACAATAGGTATACCGAAACAATATAAGGATTTTTAAGACGTATTTCAAAAAAAGAATATTGACATGCTATCGGAACATCAACCATATGATTGTGCCATAGAATTATAAAAAAGAGCACAATTGCCTTTTGGCCTAATCTACAACCTATTGCAGATGGAGTTGGTTGAGTTGCAAAAATACATTGACCAGAATTTAGCCAAGAACTTCATTTGTCATTCAAAGTTGCCAGCTGGGACACCAATCTTATTTGTGAAGAAGGATGGTTCACTACGGATGTGCGTGGACTATCAAGGTCTCAACAATGTGACAAAGAAGAATCGCTATCCATTATCTTTGATCTCTAGTCTTCTGGAACAACTTGGACATGCAAAGATCTTTACAAAGATTGATTTAAGGGGAGCTTACAACCTTGTGCAAATCAAAGAAGGAGATGAATGGAAGACAACTTTTCATACAAGGTATGACCATTTTGAGTATAATGTCAGACCATTTGGTCTTACCAATGCTCCAATGGTCTTTCAACACATGATAAATGACATTTTTCGAGAGCATCTAGACAATTTCGTTGTCATCTATCTGGATGATATCTTGATATTTTCCAAGAACAAAGAAGAGCATGAAAAATACGTTTGTTTGGTACTTGAAAAACTACGCAAGCGAGGACTCTATGCCAAGTTGGAGAAGTACTTAATTCACCAAACTGAGATAGAGTTTTTAGGGTTCGTTGCGACTACAGAAGGCTTGAAGATGGATTCCAAGAAGGTGGAAGCAATTGTGTCTTGGGAAGTTCCGAAGACGATTAGAGACGTACAATATTTTCTTGGCTTTACTAACTTCTATTGGATCTTCATCAAGAATTACTCTCAAGTTACTACTCCACTCATTCAATTGACATGTAAAGATAAGCTCGAATAGGAACCTCTAGCGGAAAAAGATTTCAAAATCTTAAGATGGCGTATTATTACGGCTCCAATCTTGGACATCCAAATTTCAGAAAGACTTTCTATTTGGAAATTGATGCTTCGGATTTTGCTTTAGAAGCCGTACTTTCATAGATGGGTATTGACAATAAGCTTTATCCGGTTGCATTCTATTTGCGAAAGTTTTTTGTGGCTAAAATCAGCTATAAGATCTATGATAAGAAACTCCTTATTATAGTGATTCTTTCTAAGAGTGGCCACTTCCTCGAAAGAGTTGCACATCCGATGATCGATATACTACGATCATAAGAATCTGAGTACTTCTGTCGCTTCGGGTTCTAAATCGTCGGCAAGCTTGATGGAATATGTCGCTATCTAGATTTGACTTCATTATTATTTATCGACTTGGAAAGCAGCAAGGACTATCTGATGCATTATCAAAAAGATTATATCTTGCGCCAAAGGTTAGAGAAGCAGTGCTTGATCAACAATATACGATATTGTTAAAGCTAGAGCAATTCAGAATTTGTGCTGTTGTTGTGCCAATTGATGCCGACTTCCTCAACCAAGTACGTGCTGCGACCATTGAAGATTCAATAGCCATTAATATCAAGCAGTGTATCAATGATCACAAGTTCAAGGTTGAAGGAGATCTTTTATACATTGAGGAGCGGTTGTATATCCCAAAAGGGCCAATACAACTCTGAGTCCTTCAATCTTGTCATGACTTTCCAACTGCGGGACATTTTGGATTCAACAAGACCTTGGAACTTATTTCCTGAGATTTTTGGTGGTCCCAAATGTGAAAGGTTGTGAAAGATTTCGTCCTCTCTTATGACATTTGTTCATGATCCAAGAACCCTCGGCATCGCTCTTATAGACTTCTACAGCCATTGTCTATTTTACGTCGCCTACGGTCTTCAGTTTCCATGGACTTTATTACGGACCTACCGCCATTGAATTCATTCGAAAGTATCTTTGTTGTGGTGGATCGGCTTACAAAGATGGCACAATTTATCCCTTGTAAGAAGACATCGTCAAGCAAAGACATAGCAAGGCTCTTCCTTGATAATTGTTAGGGACATAGTCCTTAGAACCTTCTAGAGACAAGCTTCTAGAACATTCTAGAAGCAAGTCTTTGGAACCCTCTAGAATATTCTCTGAAGATTCTTTAGAATATTCTATAAAGATTCTTAGAAGATTCTCTTAGAAGGTTCTAGAAGATTTTTAGAATATTCTTAGAATATTCTATTAGATTCTAGGAAGTTGCTTGAGAGAAGCTTCCTGGTTAAGTAGAAGTCGCTTGAGAAGCTTCCTAGTTTAGCGGAAGTAGCTCGAGAAGTTTCCTATCTGATAGTATATATAGGAGTCGAGGCTGAAGGGTTCTTCAGTCTCGACAACACATCTCTTAGAGCTCTAGCTCACTTCTCTGGTGGTTGGCCTTGTACTCATCTGCATTAATTTAGTTCTTTCCAGTTCTTCGTGAACTTCTTGTTTAGATTTCTAGTTTGTATTTTGTGTCCGTGACAATAATATGTATTGATATCATGGTTTACCAGATGATATCATGTCAGATTGAGGAACCCAATTTGTATCAAAGTTTTGGAGATCTTTTTTTAAGATAATGAAGATAGACATTAAGCTTTCTTCGGCATTCCATCCTCAAAGTAACAACCAAACAAAATGGGTGAATCAAGTTTTGGAACAGTATTTACGATGTAGCATCAACTATCAACAAGATGATTAGATTACATATCTACCGCTAGCCGAGTTTGCATATAACAACACCCTTTATGGGTTGACTCAAAAAACACCATTCTTTTTCAACTATGGGTACCATCCGAAGCTTGATCTATTGAGTCCATCAGCGAATAACAATCCAGCAACTGAAGGATTGGTGAAGCAGCTATCGGAGCTTCAAACCACATTGAAGCTTCAATTGCAAATTGCCCAAGAGTCTTACAAAGCATCCGTGGATAAATTTTGGAATCAGTCACCTAATTTCAAAATTGGAGATAAAATATGGTTGCTTTGACGGAATATCAAGACTAAGTGGCCATGTGATAAATTAGACTACTAGAGATTGAGACCATTTGTTATCCAGAAGCAGATCAATCCTGTGGCGTACCACCTAGGGTTACCAGTTGATATAAAGATACATCCTGTCTTTCATATTTCTCTGTTAGAGCTTTATCGAGAATCGTCTTTTCTTGGAAGAGTGCAATGTCTGCCACCTAGTATAGAGTTTGAAAACCACGAAGAATAAAAAATGGAAAAGATACTAGATTCACGACGAAAATGGAATAAATTAGAGTACTTAGTACATTGGAGCAGTTATGATATTAATGAAAGAACATGAAAACCAACCAAAAATCTCACCAATGCGCCACAAAAGGTATAAGAATTCTATCGATGATATTCTAATAAACCAAAAATTAGCCATTGACGAAGCGTGAAGATGAAACCTTCTCTGGAAAAATGAATAGAAAAGGAATCCAGGTCTTATCAAAACATAACTTGTTGTATTTTGTAATGTGAAGATATCTAATCTCAAGGTGTATTTAGATATGGCTAGTGGGAATGAAGATATTATACTAGTGATGCCATCACAACCAAATAGCTCACGACGTTGACCTCAAGATGAAGAATTAGAAGAATCAAGAAGACGTCAAAGAATACCAAGTAGCAGGTCACTTGTGATTGTCTTTGAAGCTAAATCAGCTCATGAAGGTAGTGGCAAAATGATATTTTTAGATCGCTTCTACAATGAAGACACAAAAGTTTAGGCATGGTCTCAAGTGGAAGGTATTGGTCATTATCAGTGGCTACAAGGATCTATGAATCATCTGCCTCGTGAACGACAACTAGAGTATATTGTAGAGAGTGTGTACCAAATCTTTGATTTTTTTACGTTTGTGAGTATACATTTCAAATACCTTTTCGGAGACCTCGAAGCTAGAGGAGGAGGTGATATCAAGGACATACTTATCAGAACCTTCTAGAATATTTTAGAAGATTCCTAAAACTCTCTAGAACCTTCCAAAACCTTCTAGCATCTTCCTAGTTGATAGAAGTTGCTTGAGAAGCTTCTTAGTTGGTGGAAGTTGCTTGAGAAGCTTCCTAATTGGTGGAAGCTGCTTGAGAAGCTTCCTAATTGGTGGAAATTGCTTAAAAAGCTCCCTAATTGATGGAAGCTGCTTGAGAAGCTTTCTAGGTAGGAGTATGTATTGGAATCGAGGCCAAAGAGTTCATTAGTCTCGACAACACATCTCTTGAAGCTCTAAGTCACCTCTCTGGTGTTGTTTTTGTATTCATCTGATTAATCTAGTTCTTGCCAATTCTTCTTGAACTTCTTGTTAAGACTTCCAGTCTATATTCTGCATCCGTAACAATATATACATATTGTAAGTGATTAAATTGACTTATTAGTTATTTTAGGATTAAAAAAAATGCATTTAGAGTGCCAAAATTATAATTATAAGTGAAGATGTGTTTAGATGATGCTAAATGAAGGAGAATAATATTAGTGAGAAAGAAATAGGGTCTTAGTAAGTCTCGGAGGTAATTATCTCAGTTAATTTAATATTTTTCTTAATTATAAGAATTAACATTTAGTTATTGAGACCAATGTCTATATTGGCCTTCTAATTTTATGTACCACTTATTAAATATATATAAATATTTTTTAATAAGTAGAAGAAGCATGAGAAAGAAATGTCATGTCTTTTTAGTTATTTATATATAAAATAGGATTTTTAGTTAATTTAAATTAATTTTTATTATTATAAAAAATCACCAAGGTAGAATAAAATAGTTATAAATGGATATTATTATTTTAAAAATATTTTAGGAATTTTTAATTTTTATTTAAAACTTATTTAGAAATTTTTAGGAATTTTTAGAGTAATTTTAAAGACCTTGGTAAAAATGAGTTTTATCACCTTGGGAGCTATTATGAAGAATTGGAGTAAGATTTGAAGGCCATCCAAGGTTACTTGGCTAATTGAATGTTTTTGAATACCATGGTGTAGTCAAAATTACAAAATAAGGAGTTTTACTAGTAGAAAATAGGAAGACCAGTAGCTAATGTAGTCCTTGTAAGAAGAGAGGTGCACAAGTCCCATATGGGTTGTGGCACCTTAGATGTAGGTAGGAGGATAATACTAAGGCCTCGTGGCCCCTCTATGACACCCTTATATACTACTTGTGAGCCTTGGTGAGGTTTGAACTCATGACCTTTTAAGCAAGTTATCCTTGAGATAAAAAAATTATACTTCATTTTTCTATTATTTACCTTTTATCTTTGGATTGTCATAAATTACTCATAGTAATTCGGAACTACATGTTCTTTATACCATTGAGAAAATAAAAAAAATTATTTAAATAAAAATATAATTTTTACTTTTTACTTTTATTTTTTATTAGGTGAAAATACAATGAACAGATTGTGACTAGTTTTATAGTGTGCAATTACTCAATTGCACATATTTTACTTCTTTTGTATTGTTCTTCTCCTTCATTGTTGTTTATTGCTGCTTATACTTCACACCATAATTTATAAGCAACTGTTAATTGAGGCCACCTTATACTTTGGATTGAGGAGTGAATTTTATCCTTATATATTTATTTTTCTATATATATATATACCATCAAATATAAAATATTAATATCTAATTTTATTTTTTTAAATATTAAAAAATAACTAGTTGAATTATTAGTCCATTAAAAATTCAAATTAGTTAGATAATATGTAGTTTGATATAAATAAAATTTAAAAATTAATACCTTGTAAATAAGACAATATTAGTAAAAATTTAAATGTGCATATTATTCCATGTTATTCAAAAGTCTTATATTTTTTTAAGAATGTTTGTGTATATATATATATATATATATATATATATATATATATTTATGTGGTGTGTGTGTGTGTGTGTGTGTATATATATATATATATATATATATATTTGTGTGTGTGTGTACATATGTATGTTTGTTTATATTACATTGGGTTTGATTGTTATATAATCAATTGTCCTTGTAAAAGATCTTAAGAGAGACAAAGAAAGGTCGCCTCTTATAGTGTGGTGAATGTCCTATTTGATGAGCTTTTGGAATATTTTTTTTGTCTATTTTTGAATATTTTAGCAATTCTAGTGCTTAGCTTAGTGGAATTGCAATTATTTTATATATGTTGTTTTAGAACTTAATATAAAAAATTCTATTTTGTATTAGTTTATTTTTTCAACTATTCTTAATTATGTATATAAAAACCAATTTTTTTTTTTTAGATCTTAAAATTTTCTATCTTCAAACTATTATACATCAAAATTCATTTAAAATAAATTATAAATTTTTTATATTAAATTTTAATCTATTTTTATATTATTATATTTTGAATTTTATTAAAATATCAATCAAATAATTTATTTATTTTTTTAGAATTTATAATTATAGATTTATTTTTAAATTTTAAATTTTTTAAATTTTTATTTTTAAAATATATTTTTTAAATTTTATAATTAAATATAGTTTTATAATATTACTTATAAAAATTGATAAATAAAAAATAGATATAAACTAGAAAGAAAATAGAATAATTATTTCCAATTATAAAGAAGTTAAAAAATCTTAAATCAAGATTAGAGTACAAAAAGAGTATTGATAAGATTGAAAATGACCTCAATCTTGCTTTTATATGTACTAGTTACCAAAATTGTATTGTGGAAGCTTTCTAAGGATTGCAAGGCTTGTGGCCTAAGCATCAAGTTGTAAGTTGCTTCTAACACAACTTCTAACTACAATTGGTTGTGCAATAAATTTATTTAATATAATAAAGATTAGCATTGTAAATCCAAAAAAAAATCTTATTTTTTTTGCTACTTTTTTAGTATAAGATTATTAAATTTAATATAAAGATTATTAAAATCAAAACAGTGAAGTCCAAGGCAACAAAGTTAAAGAAGAAGTTGAAGGAAATCAAAAAGGTTTTATTTTTGTTGGTTAAGTTAAAACATCAAACTCAAAGACAACAAAGTCAAAGATAGAAAAATTATACAAACATGCAATTTAGTTTGAAATGTTAATTTGGAATAAGATATTAGCTTCTTTTAAAAAAAACTATAATATTATTAAAAGAAAAATAATCAATTATTTTTAAAATAATTATTTAATAATTACTTTATAGAAAAAATAATTTATAACATCTATTATAAATTTTTATTTTTTAAAATATATTTAAAATTAATTATATTAAATTAAAAAATGAATATCAATTATAATGGTATACCACAATTGAATAGATTAGCAATTTGATATCTTTTAAATAAATAAAATTTTTCAAAAAAAAAAAAAAAATTATCAATAAATAATATAAGATTTTAATATTAATAAAAAAAACCTTATTATATCATTAACAATGCAAAGATAAGGATCAAGAATAAAAAAAACATTAAAAAAATAAAAAAATAGAAAAATAAGATATTAAATTAGAAACAAAAGTAAAGAAAGATTAGAAATAAGATAACATTGTTGTGTTGTAACATGGCTATTAGGTCAAAGAATAAATAAAGATTACTAATCTAGAAGGGCTTTATTAAAAATATAGTAGATAATTATTTTAAAAATTATAGGTAAAAGATAGGAATAAGTAGAAAAATAATACTTATGTTGTATTTTTTGTTAAAAGAGATTCTACTTACTTTGTAGGACCATAAACAAGACAAAACAATATAAATTAGCAAAAATCATATTATATGCATCCTTAGATAAAAATAAAAGATATTTTAGGAGGGCCAGTTGTGAATCAAGGTCAAAATCAGATCCTAAGTTACAAAACTATATGCCTATGGCAAATGTGGGATTCTTTCTTTGATTTGAAAGTGAGATTAAAGAGTAGAGTTAGAAAGCACACTTCAAGGAGTTTCTACAAGAGTTTATTTGAAGGATTTTGAATTTGTAATGATTTTGTGAGAGCTATACAAATTCAAGGTTGATTCGGGTGATTTTGGTTTTTAAATAATAAAGTAGATTCATATATTAAAGAATTGTGTAAATTTTGTAGTAGATCCATAGGTAAAATTTTGTAATAGATCCATGAATGAAATTTTATAGTAGATCCATGGGTGAAATTTTGTAATAGATCCATGAATGAATATTTATAGTAGATCCATGGGTGAAATTTTGTGGATTTATAAAAATAATTGTGCTAGATAAATGTCATGAATTTGGACTCAATTAGATGGTCATATTAAGAATTATTGGAGTTCAAGTGGATAAAGATATCTAGGATTGGAGATTTAAAGGTCAGTAAGGATTTCTAAGATTTACAATAATTTTCCAATTGGATTAAGGTGAAAATTTGTAGACTAGTAGCTAACATAAGCTTTAATAACTATATAAATTTTGGAAGCAAATTGACAATTCGAGAGGGAGATATTAAAATTGGGAATTCATCATTAAGGTTGGAAAAAGAATGCTATCTAATCTCTAAGTGAAAAATTTGACTTTTCTCTCAATTGGTAAGTGCAATTCTTCTAAATGTTTTTAGTGCATATTTTTAATTAGGAGTTTATAGATTATATAAAGTTTTAAGTAAAATCAAGGATTAATTAAGAAATTATAAGGATTTTAATTTGTTAATGGATTTATTTAGGATTGATTAGGATTTGTTAAGATTTGACTAGGATTTGGTTAGGATTTAAATAGGATTCTTTAGAATTAATTAGGATTTAGTTAGGATTTTTTTTAAAGATTTGATTAGGATTTCTTTAGGATTGGTCAAGATTTAATTATGATTTTATTAGGATTTTTAAAAGAATTGTTTAGGATTGATTAGGGTTTATTTGAAGGTTGTTTAATGTTTGATTAAAGTTGGTAGTGGCTTAAAGAATATTAATACAGTCTATATCTATGAACTTGAAATATATACAATTGTCTTAGAGATAAGTAATAGGCAAGTAAACAAATTTAAAAATTATTTGAGTAAGGCCATCTAAAAATATTGATTGATTGACTAATTAACTAATTGATTAATTAATTGATAAAAATTGATTGATTTAAAGATTTTAAAAAGGTCACAATCTCTAAGAAGGGTATTACTAAATATCTCATATATTCTTTTTATTATAAGAACTTTAAAACAAATTAGAATTCTTCTATAACCAAATGTCCAATATATTCCCAAACTAAATTTCACATGACATGACAATGTTTAAATTACTTCAAAACTTATATTTATTTGAAACTGTAATATTTATTTGAAATTATAATATTTATTGGATAAAAAAATCATCTATTTTTTTAAGATTAAAAAAATAATAATAAGATTAAAAAAACCAAATTTATTTAAAGTTATTAAAATTAATTAATTTAGATTGTTATTTTTTTTAAATATTAAAAAAAAAAAAAACTAAGTCAATTTATAATAAGCAAATTTATACTATAGGTTGTGGCTTCTTTATAAGTATTATTTTATTGATAAATTTATTTAATAGATCATAATCATGTGATTGGTATAAATGATAAAAATTATTTTTTATTATATGTATTGTTTTAAATTGATTATGTTTGATTAGCAACTATATGTGATTTTATTGTAATTAAATAAAAAATATCAAATTAAAAAATTACCATTGAAAATTGATATAACATATAGACAATATATATGTGTATGTATGTGTGTGTGTGTATATATATATATATATATATATATATATTACACAATATAGAAATATCAAGTTAGAAATCAACCAATATAAAGAAGAAGATTATTATAATTAATAAAATTATATAATTATAAAACTACTTTTAAATAAATCATTAGCAAATTTGAAATAAATATATTTAAAATTATTATAGAATATAAACAAAAATTAAGATATAATTAATATTAGCTTAGAACTTATAAAAAATAAATTTGTTATTAAATAATTATATTGACTATTTCTATTTAGTGTACTATATGCTATATTTGAAAAGATTATATTTTAATACAATTTAAGTTGTATAAATATAAGAAATTTATATTGTAATATATATTTATTTAATATACATATCAATTACATATTTAATTGATATGTATATAAATATTGGTGTGGTATGATGCAAACCCCTCAACCCTAAAAACCTGGTGGACCCCGAAACGTCGCTCGTGACGAGAACCGGGCACCAGCGTCGGGCACGCGCGGCGTCGCGACAGATGTTTTGGCCCACCTGGGATCTGCGCTAGGGCGCGGCGAGCTCGCCAGCTCAGGCTGCGAAAGAGAGCACTTGGAAAATCCCAGGTGCTCCGATCCATGAGGGCCCAGATTCCCAGGACGGCACCCGCATGGCGCCGGTGATGTTGCTGTGCTGTTGCTGGGCACCTGCGCATTAGCACACCGCAGCAATGATCGCATAGTGCGAGCTCGCGCAATCTCGGCTGCGCTCTGGCCTCCCTCCTGGAGCCTCCCAATATTACACTCCGCGTTCCTAATTTGTCCCCCTACTATTTCTCCACCACTCTTAGAAACCCTACTTCGAGAATTCTGCACCAGCTCGCCAGCTATCTATAGCACATGTCGCTCCAGGTCGTGAGCTTGCGATCCTGAAAGAAGGTGTGGATCGATGTCTCGGTCTAAGTCCAGGAAGTCCTGATCCACCAGGGCTTGGTTGTGTACCGACTCCTGCAAGTGGAGGGGCATGAGCTTTTGGTAACTTGTTTTCGATGCAGCTCTGGTCGTCATCAGTGGCAATGGCCGTCCTTTGCTTCAAGCAGCAATGCAGAACGTGGGCAGGCTCCCGAGACCGGAATCATTTGTGTGTTACGTGACTCTCGAAGGACAACCCCATTACTTCTCTGCGAGTCTGATGGAGGTGCTGAGTATCATTGCAAAGGTGATGATGGGGGAGACCTGACAAGAAGGAAAGCATGATTTGGCTGGTGAGGGCCTTATCTGCCTGGCCACAACTATAATCAGTACCACATCAAAGCAGCTCTCATGTTCTTTAGTGATGCCATCGCATCGAATCTGGTATCCTGTTGGGCCCATTTGCTTGCCATTCGAAGATTCGTGACGAGTCCGAAGGATGCGGGCACCTGGCGATGGCTTCCTTTTCTTCGAGTGCACATGCAGTGTGGCGATCGGAACTACTAGTAGCACTGTGAACCACAAGATTCCTTCCCCTCCCGAACCTCGACTAGGTGTCCTTGAGTCTTCCAACGGAACTGGAATCTGTAGGTCCGTGTTTGTTTTCTTCTTCCAGATATATATTCGCAGAGAATGTAACAGTCGCTACTTTCAAGTCTATGAACATGCGAAGAGAAAAATACATAAATTAACGCTTGGGCATTATTTTAGATACGAATCTTTAGATTCCAACGTCAAATTAGTTTATCCGAGCAATGAAAGTATAGGTGAAAAATAGACAATTTAATTAAAAAAATTAAATGTATTACTGGAATTCGATCACGTATCAGTCTTCGATTTTTACAAGTCATTAGCCAAAAGAAACAAAAAATAAAATAAATAAAGTAAAACATAAGGAAATGAAGGAAATGAAGAGGAAGCAATAGTTTTCTGTCTTTTTTATTTTTATGTGTGGATGTGAGGGCTTGGATGCAATTCCTCGGGGTGGGCGGAGAGGCGACCACTTCAGCTTCCGCTTCCTCATTCCCAGCTGAGGTAGCTACCGGAGCGGCTTGTGGGTGAAGGAATAAATGAAGATTTCCGAGAAAAAATGAACACGGCCAGTAGCTGGAGGTCCTCACTGGGCAGTAGCTTGATTAAGTATGGATTAGTAAGTAGCATTAGTAGGAAAAGGGAGAGAATAGTAACGAGGACAGGTCGAAGGATCCCTATTTGGCCTTTAAGAGCCCTGCACCTGCCGTCGCCCTTCTATCTCTTGCTCCTCATCCCCTCTCTCTGCGACGTTTTGGAGAGGACGTTGTCGAGCTTCAGATCTGTTTACTTAGGACAGGGAGTCTCCACACTCTTCAGGTACGTAGTGTGCTCATCTCTGTGCACATTTTGGGGGCTTACGTGCCATGCATGGTTCAATGTGCCACGATGTGCAGTCCGCGGTTTAGTCTTTATTTCGAGCTGTTTGCTGCCATAGTTAAGTTTTGGGTTATGAGTATCGTACTAGTGGCTTTTTGCTAGAGATAGGGCATGTTGTTAGTTTCAACGGAGTCATGCTGTGGGTTATTGCAAGATTTTGTTTTAGATCTTGGGTTGTCACATTGGGTGTAGTACGTTGTGTGTATCTCCGGAATGGAATCGAGTTAATCTTAGATCTGGCGTGGTTCTGGGTTTTAGACGCTGTTTGGGTAGGCGGGTTGCTTAAGATGGCAATGAGGATAAGTCCATGGAGTGGCGGCGATGCCCGACTTTTTCTCTTACTGGGAAAATGTTGCATGCATGGATGTCGTGTTGTTAGAAGTGTTTGTTGAAATCTTGGGGTTCCAAAGAGTTAGAGAATGTGAAGGAAACTATCAGGGGAGCAATCTTTCCATGAACTTCTTGAAGCGCCGGTATGGGTGCTTCACATTCTCTGCGCATCATAGAGCCCAGACGTGGTTTTGGGTCTGTGTTTGGAATTATTCCTTTGGTAGTATTCTCGTCGTGTCTCATGGAAATCGGAGTATGCGTAGCATTCGTTAGTGAGCACTTTGGAAATCTATTCTGATTTATTTTCTTTGACTGCTGTGAGATGCGCTTCTTGTGTTTCTTGTGGGACTCACACTGAAACGTGTTCAGATGTGTTAACGGGCATGTTTGTCCAGAATATTTTTTTGATGCATTGACGGTTTGGATATTAGACAATTTACTCATTAGATTTCTTCCTGTGTAGTCGTTTCTGCAGCAGGAACGATGGCTTCCCACGTAGTTGGATACCCCCGCATGGGCCCCAAGAGGGAGCTCAAGTTCGCTCTGGAGTCGATGTGGGATGGCAAGACCCAGGCTGCCGATCTGGAGCAGGTTGCCAAGGATTTGCGTGCTTCGATCTGGAAGCAGATGTCCGAGGCTGGAGTGAGCATGATCCCCAGTAACACATTCTCCTACTATGACCAGGTCTTGGACACCACGGCTATGGTCGGAGCTGTGCCATCCCGTTACGAGTGGACCGGTGGAGAGATCGGACACGATGTGTACTTCTCGATGGCTCGTGGAAACAAGACCAAGCCTGCTATGGAGATGACGAAGTGGTTCGACACCAACTAGTAAGTATGCCCGTCTGTAGCACCTGTTCTCTTCTACTACGGTTTATTGTTAAGTGCAGGAGTTTTCAACTTCGACACTAAGCTGATTGACCTGAAATGAACCTGGATGCTTGCAGCCACTACATTGTGCCAGAGTTGAGTGGTGAGACGAAGTTCGTATATTCTTCTCGCAAGGCTGTGAGCGAGTTCAACGAAGCCAAGGCTCTGGGTATTGACACCGTACCAGTGCTGGTTGGTCCAGTCACCTATCTGCTGTTGTCCAAGGGTGACAAGAGCGCACCCAAGGGATTCAACACTTTGTCTCTTTTGGACGCCATTCTCCCCGTTTACAAGTACGTGCTCGATCAGATTTAACCAAGATAATTGTTTGCCGTGAGTTACCTCGCTTCTGTTACTGGTCACTGATCACGTCGTACGAATGAGGGACATACTTGTTGTGTATCTCATGTGATGGGTGGGTGTCCCCATTGCAGGGAGGTCATCACCGAGCTGAAGGAAGCTGGTGCATCTTGGATCCAGCTGGACGAGCCCAAGTTGGTGATGGACTTGGAATCCGCTCAGTACGAGGCCTTCAAGAAGGCTTACGCCGCACTTTCAGAAGTATCCGGGGTCAAGCTGTTGGTGGAGACGTACTTCACGGACTTGCCTGTGGAGGCTTACAAGTAAGGGAATTACGAGTTTGACGGTGATTGAGACTATTGCCAGTTGGTTCGGGTTAATATACTTCCTGGCGGTGCCTTACTAGAGTGGTTTATTGTATTTGTGAGCAGGACCTTGTGTGGCTTGCCCATTGCCGGTTTCGGAGTTGATCTTGTCCGTGGTTCGAAGATTTTGGACGTGATCAAGGAACAGGGTCTTCCTGCTGGGAAGACTTTGTTTGCCGGAGTTGTGGATGGACGTAATATCTGGGCGAACGACTTGGCTGCCTCGGTAGCTACTGTAGAAGAGTTGCAGGCGAGTCTTGGAAAAGAGAACGTGGTTGTTTCGACCTCCTGCTCCCTCCTCCACTCCGCCGTAGATCTGAAGAATGAGACGAAGTTGGATAGTGAGTTAAAGTCCTGGATGGCATTTGCCGCCCAGAAGCTGGTTGAGGTAGTGGCAATTGCGAAGACCGTGTCCGGAAATAAGGATAAGGACTTCTTCGCGGCCAACGCAGCGGCCCAAGCCTCAAGGAGGAACTCTCCTCGCGTCCACAACAAGGCAGTGAAGGAACTTGTAAGTGCGAAATTGTGGTTTGACGTGAACTAGCGCAATATGATGAAAGTAGTTTACAGTCGTCGTAGTTAGACTGCAAACACAGTTGCTGGTACGCCTTTAGTATGGTACCTCCAATGAGACTGAACTGTGAATTCGGAATGCAGGCTGCTGGCTTGGCAGGATCCGAGCACCGTCGTGCGACTCCTGTGTCGACCCGTCTGGAGGAGCAACAAAAGTATTTGAACTTGCCAATTCTGCCGACTACGACCATTGGATCGTTTCCTCAGACTCCTGAGCTTCGTAGAGTGAGGCGTGAGGTGAAGAGCAAGAAGATCTCGGAGGAAGACTATGACAAGGCTATCAAGGCTGAAATCGACAGCGTGGTGAAGCTACAGGAGGAGTTGGACATCGATGTGCTGGTGCACGGTGAGCCCGAGAGGAATGACATGGTGGAGTATTTTGGTGAGCAGCTGGATGGCTTCTGTTTCTCAGCGAATGGGTGGGTACAGTCTTACGGATCTCGTTGCGTGAAGCCCCCAATCATCTTCGGTGACGTAAGCCGGCCGAAGGCCATGACAGTGTACTGGTCTTCTTACGCACAGAGCGTGACCAAGAGGCCGATGAAGGGTATGTTGACAGGACCAGTGACGATCTTGAACTGGTCGTTCGTGAGGAATGACCAGCCCAGGTCGGAGACTTGCTATCAGATTTCGCTGGCGATCAAGGACGAGGTGGAGGACCTGGAAAAGGCCAACATCACGGTGATCCAGATTGACGAGGCTGCACTTCGTGAGGGTCTGCCCCTGCGTAAGTCGGAGCACGCAGACTACTTGAGGTGGGCAGTGCACGGGTTCAGAATCACCACCTGTGGGGTTAAGGACACCACCCAGATCCACACGCACATGTGCTACTCGAACTTCAACGACATTATCCACAGTATCATTGACATGGACGCCGACGTTATAACAATTGAGAACTCCCGTTCAGACGAGAAGTTGTTGAGCGTATTCCGCGAGGGTGTGCACTACGGAGCTGGAATTGGTCCTGGTGTATATGACATTCACTCTCCTAGAATCCCACCCACGGAAGAGATGGCCGACCGCGCCCGCAAGGTGATTCATTGTTTAAATCTTGGAGTAGGCACCGAATGCAAATCTGTGTTCCGAGTGTGGCTTTGGAAGTGACATTGAGTTAATCGGCATTGTGCTCCCTCTGTTGGACTGTTTGCTGGTCGTGTGCACTGACAGTGATAATCGCCATTGCAGATGTTGGCTGTATTGGAATCCAAGGTTTTGTGGATCAACCCCGACTGTGGTTTGAAGACCAGGAAATACGGTGAAGTGGTGCCTGCTTTGACGAACATGGTGAACGCCGCCAAGCAACTGCGTGCCGAGCTGGCCAAGTAAAAATATTATAGAAGAATACTAGGCATGACTATAACGTAGTTGTTTTGCTCTTGTCCTTCAATTATATCTGTAGGACCTTGCCATTTCTAGGATTACACGCGGTGAGGGGTCATATACGGCCAGAGTTGTTGGGGTGTCATCCATCTGTTTTGTATTGCTCTGCTGATTCATGTTCTGGAACACTGATTAATATTCGGGAAGTCTTGTCCATTCACTGAAGAGATTTACTTAGATTGCCACTGCACTAAAAACATTAAGAGTAAGTACAAAAACTTGCTCTCGGAACTGAACATTTTTTGATGGGATTGCATTGAAATTAAGCCACCTCTTGAGTGCAACATTTATGCAACAGTTACTACAATGGAGTATAGAATTTATTTGAACAATTACTAGAAAGTGACAGTTCATGAATGATTTTGTTCGAGACTAGTTAATGACTTGAAAAATACCTGCTCAATGTGTCATAATTTTTAGTGTAATAAAATTAGCATGGGTGGGTATTCTCCATAAACTATTAAACAGGTATGCAATCTAGGTACACGATAAAAACATAATGATATGAGCACAGCTGCACCTTAAATAATCTACGAATTCTAAATACATTGTTAGACGAGCTGTAGATTTGTGTGTAACTATTCCGCTTCGGCAGCTGCAAATGCGAGCTGACGATATTTTTCTCGACATGGAGATACTGGTAACAATTGTTGTCAAATGAAGTGCACCACACACCAACAGAAGAAGAAACAGCAGTTGTCAATAATGTCAAATAGTTACAGAAGATGAAACAGAGAAAAGTTGTGAGAAACAACTTTTTTTCACTATTATTTCCAATCTAACTGTATCACTTATAGAAATTACTTAGATATGAAACTATTTTAATGAAAAAATTATTGCTCTTCAGAATTTATGAGAACCAAGCCGGTTGCAATTCATGCTGTAAAAGATGATCCTAATTTTCATTTACTACCTTTAGTAAAGCAATACTTTTTCCTGATCTTGTGAAATGTAGGAATAAATAAACATACCACACACATTTCCAAGTTGAACCAAAATGACTATGGTTCGAAAACAACTTCTACTTAAATTGGAAAATTATTTAGTGTCACAAAATCTTATAAAAGAGTTATTTATCTTATAGAAAGTAATTCATTAATTTTAAACTTTTGTTGGTGGTTATTATAAGGATTTGATATTATTCTATTTTAAATAAATAATACAGTTATGATTTGCATGAATATCAATATTTTTTTTTATATGAATGTTGCATTTGTTAGATATTTAAAATAAGATGTTTTAAAACTATTAATTGTACTTAAAGAATCTAAGTTGTAAAATATGAAAAATATATATATATATATATTTTTTATTTTTTTTATTTCAATAGAGTTTTTATAGATTTTAGAAGAGTATAGAATTAGAAAACATTGCTTATATGTAAAATGATTCCAAGATATTATAGATGGGGACTATGGAGAGCAATTTTAAGAGAACAAATACTTTTTGAATTTGAATGCTTTTAGTATTACATGGTCTTTACATTAAATTTATAATATGAATAACATGTAAAACCAAAAAAATGCAAAAGCATTGCAAGAAGATATGTAGAATAACATACTGTCAAGGACAAGAACTCAACGGAAGCAAATAAGTAAGTGAAAAACACTCTCAAAGAAATATAACAAAATAGAAATAAGGTAGTGTATATATTAAAAGAAACTGGAATGGCTATTGCCAAAAGACAAGACACTAGAGACTCTTGAAATCAAACTAGAAATAAGAAAGGAGTTGACAAGAGTGAAGAAGGCTTCACTCTTGTCTCTATTTATACTATCTACCTAAGAGCTAAGTGGCGACGTTCTATAGGACCTCCAACATGTATCCAATTTACAAGACACGTGTCCAAGTTGCAAAACACGTGTCGAACTTGCAGGGCAAGTTTCCTATATGTTCGCCACGTATTTAGCTTGGTCTTCAAGCTACCAACATGTGCGACATGTGGCTAACTTATTGACCAAGTTTCTAATCCAAAAGTCTACTATGGACACTTATAAAGTCAAAGCAGCGTCTATGAAGTTTTTAGGAAGTTTCTCTAAAGATATTATGGAATTAACTGCTTTTACCTTCTTTTATCTAGTTCTATCTGATCATATAGGTAACTATGTATATGTCCGTGACATTATCCCCCCCTTTAAAGGACGAGTTCCATGAGGAGCGGTGATTACATGTGTAGAAAGTCTAAGATGCGGCAAATAGTATTTGCCACATATTCTGATCTTTGTTCTCTTTGAAGGTAATTGATGGGTCCTCTCAGCCATCGATAGTGTCCCATTCCAGGGCGAGAAGACCACCCTGTTATTTGATCATTGTTGTGACCTTCATAACTTCCTTCAAATGTCACATCTGGAACACCGTCAGGAGTTGTTCTATCTCCAATAAAATCACCAAACATCGAGAATCTCTTCCAAGGTCGTGATACCAAACACGTTGTATCTCGCCATCTATTCGAGGAAGAACATGTCGTTCTTGAAGATCTTCATCTCGGTTGCGTCGTCTTGAGGGTTGTGACAGTCGCAATGTCTCGTCCGGTAGGTCAGCAAATGAAGGCTCTTGAGTCAAATCCGCTGGCTGTTGATTCTCCATCTCCTTAGCGTCACAAAATACAAAGAAGCTACAAACAAGGATAGAAAGTTGAATGTTATCTTGCCTACATCTTGTTTCTTTTATAGGAAAAGTCTTCATCTTGGTTTCGATGGATGTTGTTGATGAAAGGTCTCCACCTTCCCGCTGCATTCGCCAGATTTTTTGCTGGTTCCCATGTGCGCTCACTAATATCGTATCCGTGCCAGTGAACAAGATATTCCAACCTATTTTGGCGCCGCCTTGAATCTAAGACTTCTTCTACTTCAAATTCGTCATTATTGTTCACTTCTATAGGAGGAGGTGGCACTTGTCTTCTTCTTGGTATGTTCACTGTCTTATATGGTTCAAGAAGAGACACGTGGAATACAAGGTGGATCTTCATAGACTCTGGTAGGTGTAATCGATATGCAACTGGATTAATTTGTTCAGAAATACGAAAAGGTCCAAGCTTACGATAGTCCAACTTGTCACAAGGTCGCGTAGTCTTGATATTGCGACAAAGTAGCCATACCTTGTCGCCCACGTTGAGTTGTGGTTATTCCTTTTGATACGCATCAGCATTTATCTTTTGTCGTTCTTGAGCTTCCTTTAATTGTGCCTTCATTGTTGTATGTAGTTCTGACAAATGATTTACCAAGTCTTCCGTCGCAGGATTGTCAACTTTCGAATAGTCAAAAGTATCAAGTCGTGGATGGTAACCATAATTGGCAAAGAAAGGTGTTTGTTGTGTAGAAGAATGTACCGTATTATTATAAGCAAACTCTGCCAATGGTAAAAGAGTTGTCCAATCATCTTGTTGGTAGTTGATGGTACATCTCAAATACTGTTCCAAGACTTGATTTACGCGCTCCGTTTGTCCATCAGTTTGAGGATGGAAAGTTGAAGATAGCTTTATATCCACCTTTAGAATCTTGAAAAGTGTTCTCCAAAATCTCGATACAAACTGAGTTCCCCTATCCGATATAATATCCTTAGATAATCCATGATAGCGGTAGATATTGTCAAGGAAAAGTTTAGCTGTTTCTTCGCCTGTGATAGATTTTTTACATGATATAAAATGTGCCATCTTAGTAAAACGATCTACTATCACGAATATAGAGTCATAAGAACCTGAATTTGGAAGATCCGTGATAAAATCCATAGACACAGAAGACCATGGTTGTTCTGGAATGGGTAATGGCTGAAGAAGTCCGTAGGGTCGATGGCAAGGAGTTTTTGATCTTGAACAAACATCACAAGTTTTTACAAAATCTTTGACTCCCTTCCACATTTGAGGCCACCAAAAATCTCTAGATATCAACTCTAGAGTCTTATTGTACCCAAAATGTCCTGCTGCTGGGAAGTCATGACGAGCTTGAAGAACACGTAATCGTGCTTCACCTTCTGGAACATATAAGCGCCCTTCGAAATAGAGTAGATTTTTCTTGAACTCAAACTTCGAAATATCATGAGACTTAGAAGAATTATTCTTAATTTCATGAATAAGGGGATCTGAGGACATACTTAACTGGACTTGCTTGAGAAAAGTTGAATCAACAGTTAATGTTGATTTTGTTGCCCGAAGATAAAATTGCTCCGGCTTCAAGAGAGTCGTACTTTGTTGATCAAAAGTTGCATCTCCTTCTTTTGGTGCAAGATAAGAACGTCTAGAAAGTGCATTGGACAGACCTTGTTGTTTTCCTGGCCGATATGTAATAATGAACTCGAATCTTGATAGAGACATGCTCCAACGAGCCTGACGACGATTCAACACGCGTGCTGACATGAAATACTCGAGGTTCTTACATGATCAATATCTCTGATGTTGGACTAAGCGCCTTCTAGATAATGACGCCGTTCTTGAAAAGAATCCACAATTACAAAAAGTTCTTTATTGTGGATTTTGTAATTGATCTTTATTGTTAAAAATTTCCTAGAATAGAAAGTTATTAGGTGGAATTTTTCATCTATTCCTATTTGTGACAATACTATACTCAAAATAAAGTCTGATACATCTATTTTCATAAAAAATGCCTTGGAAAAGTCAGCCTTGTCTGAATTAATTAAAGTAAAAGCTATCTTCTTCAAATGATGTACAACTTTCTTTATTCCTCCAACATTCTTACAAGTCAAACGTATGAGAAATTAAAACAGCAGAGAGAAGTTCTTGATGAAGATTCGATAGTAATTGGCAAATCCTAAAAAACATTGTACATCCCTTACTGTTTTTGGAATCTTCCAATCCATGATTGTTTGGACTTTCTTAGGATCCATCATGAGGCCATTATTCGATATGATATATCCTAAGAAGTCAACTTGAGTAGTGTGAAATACACACTTTTCCATCTTGGCATACAATCCTGTTTCTCTGAGTTTTTGTAAGACATGACGAACATGTGTTTCATGCTCTTCTACATTCTTAGAGTAGATTAAAATGTCGTCTAGATAGCAGACAACAAAATCATCTAAGAATTCACGAAAAACATCGTTCATGAGATGTTGAAAAACATCGTTCATGAGATACTTGTTCTTGATAGTGATCTTGTTAAGTCTCCGATAATCCACACACATTCGTAATGATCCATCTTTTTTCTTCACAAATAGAATTGGAGCTCCTGCTGGGGATTTGGAATGGCGTATGAAGTTCTTGGCCAGATTTTCTTCAATATACTCTTTGAGTTTTGCCAACTCATTTTGTGATAGACTGTAGATTGGTCCAAATGGAGATTGAGATCCCTCCTTGAGATCAATTGAACAATCATATGAACGATGCTCCGGAAGGATATCGGCATTTTTCTTCTCAAAAACATCTTGATAATCTTGGTATTGGCTTGGAAAGCCACTTGAAGTGCTTTTACTATCAGAGACGGGTGTGGCATAAATAGCAAAAGTTGATCCTCCTTTTGCTTCATGCATAAAAGCTTTTGCACCTATAAGTACGGATTTTACTATATTAGACTTATAGCTTTTTACTTGGTCGACGGAAGTGTTAATAACGTTTTGAGAAAAATGAAGTCTACAAGAATTCCAATCTATCTTAGGATTATATTTTTTTAACCATGATAGACCTAAAATAACTGGATTAGACGGAGATTTAATTATGTTAAAGATTACGTAACTATTATGACCGTCTATTGTTACTTTTATAGGGTGGGTCTCATGAGTGACATCTCCAGAAGACAATGGACGACCATCTATGACTTCTACATGTACAGGTTTAGTTTTTTGTACTAGAGGTATTTTATGACTTTCAACAAATTGTTCATCTAAAAAACATGCTGAGGCTCCTGAATCTAATAAAGCAGAGACTTTGTGGTTTTTAGGTCCTAAATATAATTCTATTATAAAACAAGGAGAGGGTTCTGAAGAGAGGATAGGACCTTCTTTAGGAATTGTACAAGATTCCAGCTGCACGGTCCCTATTGTAGCTGGACAATTCGTTTTCCGACATGTTGTCTCCTTTGACCGCCGTACCCCTCATTTTATAGTTGCGTCGTTTCTTTGGGCAATGTTGAACAGTGTGCTTAGGTTCTCCACAATATAAGCATAATCCTCCCTGGCGACGATGAATCTTTTCTTGCTCAGTAAGAGGTTTGAAATGTACTGCGTCAATTTGCATGTCTTCTATTTCCGAATGTACATTTGGTGAAGATGTTGCCATTGAGTAATAACATTGAGTTTCCCTTGTACGATTCTCGGATTGAAACTCAAAAAGTCGATTGTCACACTTTACAGCAAAATCGATTGCTTGACTCAATGTTTGAGGATCAGGTAAATTGAGCATCAATTTCTTTACTTCATATTGCAATCCATAAAGAAATTGACTAATGAGTGCAGCATCATCCCACTTGATATCGATTACAAGTTGTCAAAATTGTGAAGTATACATTGTTACGGAGCGGTTTTCTTGTCATAAAATTCGGATCTTGTTTGTTGCAACACGAGCTGCATCGTGTTCACCATACATAGATCGAAATTCCACCAAAAAAGCTTCCAAATTGTCCAGTATGGGATTTCGTTGTTCAAGAAAGGACAAAAATCATGATAATGCAGAACGAGAAAGTAGAATTCCAATAAACTTGACTTGTGATCCTGGAGTTGGATAGCTTTGCGGTTGAAGTTTGATTGCCAATTGTACTTGATTGATAAACCCTCGAAACTTTGATCTCGTACCATCAAATTTCTCGGGTAAGGCAATTCTTCGTTCTCTGGCGCTTACAGGGTGTTCTACAATTGGAGAAGGAATGTGATTTGATGCAGGTGTTGAAGCAGCTCCAATCATCTCTACATCTCCACTTTCTGCTATTCTTGTTCTTCCTTGTGGTGGTAGATTGAGTTGATGCATTTCAAGCATTAACTTCCTTAATAGTTCTTGGATTTGTGCCATTGCAGTCTTCATTTCGATAAGCTCTGCCATAATAACACTAAGAAGCAAAGAACTATGTGATATTGCTCAAGGCAAAAGAAAAAGAAAGACTTGATAACAAAGAAAATGCTAAGAACAATATCATTTTAGAAGTGGGTAATCCACAACTTCTAACACGCTTATGTCTTGTCAAGAGAAAGGGGTAATCCACTCTTACTCAAGAAAAGACAAAGCTCTGATATTGTAAGTGTACTCTTGGCAATCTGTCAAGGACAAGAACTCAACGGAAGCAAATAAGTAAGTGAAAAATACTCTCAAAGAAATATAAGAAAATAGAAATAAGGTAGTGTATATATTAAAAGAAACTGGAATGGCTATTGCCAAAAGACAAGACACTAGAGAATCTTGAAATCAAACTAAATAAGAGGTTAATGAGTGAAGAAACTCACTCTTGTCTCTATTCTTATCTACCTAAAAAGCTAAGTAGCTGACGTTCTATAGGACACCACTATTATCCAATTTACGAACACGTGTCAAAATTGCGAACCGTGTAGCCGAACTGTTGGGTTTCTTATATGTTAGCCATGTATTTAGCTTTCTTCAAGCTACCAGCATATGCGACACATGGCTAACTTATTGACCAAGTTTCTAATCCAAAAGTCTACTATATGGACTTATAAAATCAAGCGGCGTCCTTAGTTTTCAAGTTTAAAGATATTATGGAATTAGCACTAGCGCTTTAGCAGATTTCTATCTGATCATATAAGTAACTATGTATATGTCCGTGACACATACATGTGGCAAAGATAATCTAGACATGCATATCAAAATATAACAAACTCTCTTGAAAATTAACACAACCTAAAATGCCAAAACAACCAAAATTTAGTGCCAATTTTTTCTACAAATAGGACATAACTTAGACAGCTTAAAAAAAAAGATAAGATTCAAAGATGTCAATGTGATAAGATAGAAAAATAGAATTATGCTTAGTGGTATTGTAATCCATGCCCCCTCCTAATCTTCTATGGTAAGATTTCTTGTATACTAAATTGCACTAGTATTTGCCCATATATTAAGAAATTGAAACATTGGTAGCTATATTCTACAAATCCATTAATGTAAGGCTGAAAAGCTGTTCAGTACTTGTATAATAATAAAAATAATAGTATAATTTTTGGCCCCCTTCTAGATTGGATGCACAACTTCTAGATTTGTAGGCTCTGAAAACAAGGTCTGTCATGACTTCAAGTCTAAAAAGCCATTCTACCTGTTCTTGTCCCTCAGCCAATTCTCAAAGGCCTTCGAGACGATCCACAGCGCCCGGACAGCGCTGCTATTCTCACGCGTAGATATCACCGAAGCAGCGTCGGCAACACAATCACAACCACTGAAGCTTGGATGTCAGCCATTGAGGTTCAGAAAACAGGCATGAATTCGGCAAGCAATTGGCAACGCAGCTCAAAGCTCGCCAGGTTTCAGTGAAAGGCTATGTGGAGATCAGTGCCGAATCAGTCCGTGCACACTCAGTAGCCGCCAGTGGACCCAAATCCTCACAGCTTGCTGCAGAGATTGAGATCAGGGTGAGCTTGCGATTTTGGGAGCAGTTTTGTGTAGAACGCCATGCCAGCATCAGTGACGGCTTGGCTTATTCTAGTTGGAAATTTGTCACGTGTGGGAACTAGCACCCAGAATTGTTGTGTTTTAGGGCTGATCATTTGTGCAGGCCTGAGAGAATGTCAGCTCATCGATTCAAGATCTAAGACGGCAATGTTGGTTGGGGGCTGTGAAAGCGGGCGGATGAAGATTAGAAGAGTAGTATATATATATATATATATATATACATACACACATTAAACAGCGGTTTTGATCCGATGAAATCAAACAGCGACGTCTGGGAGAACTAGAATTTGAATTTGAATTTTCAACGGTTGTTTGTCTTGTGCTGAAGAGAACGATTCTAGGGAAAGCGCAGAATGAATTTTGGAACAGGGGCGCAGAATCGGTTCTGTACCCAGATATGAAAGGAGGCTCCATTCAAGGAGAGTAAGGGGTTGTTGATGGGCTATTACTGTTGCCATTGAATGGCCTTGAAGGGTGCAGACACAGTTGATCTCGGGTCAATTTTTATGGCGATGCAATTGCTTTGAGCTCCACTGGACGAGTCCCCGCTATTCATTTCCGTAGGACTGTCTTGGTGGCTACTTGTCACCAGCTGAGTTTGTGTTGATTCACGAAATGGCATTGATCACTCAACTTTAACCAGACGATTAGATATTAATCCAGAAATACGTATGGGCAAGGCCCAGGACTTTCACAATGTTATGAGCTTCGGGGACTGCACCTTCCGAAAGAAAAGAGCAGGCCCTACAATTGTGGAATTCAAAGCGGGTGATTAAAGGATCATTACTAGAGGCGTCAATTATGTGTGATGTGATGGTGGTTCAGTTCCTCAGTGAATTTTATGGCTTTAACGTCGTTTCCCTGCCTTGCCGCCGTTAATAAATACATCCTTTTCCTCACCTATCACCATAGGAGCATCCCCACCCGTGCCCCACTAAATGGGATCGCCACTGGCTTCTGGATGGTGAAGCCCACAACTGAACCTCGTCTTGTACCGGGCGCGGACCCCACCCGTCCACACCGTGCAGGTGCCCGGAGGCAAGATTGACTTCCACGTGGCATGTGTGATACGCAAGCCCATCTTTTTGGTGTACATTAAAGGTAAGACAAGAATGATTATTGGATAAAATTTGGTCTGGCTCCCCCCAACATGCTAACTATGGTGTTTCCAAGTCTGCCGTTTTGTGCATATTTTGCAGTGAACGGGCCATGAGTAGGGCAGGTGCCACGCCATAATTTTGGTTTGGGTCTTGCGGAGTGTCTCTGTGAGGGTGCTGTAATGTCCTCTTCTGATTCATTGTATGTATGTAT